>MAVT02001150.1:0-15964 GCA_001702395.2 Diaporthe helianthi | reverse complement strand
TCTTACTATAGTTCTAGCTTAATAGAGGAACTTAAAGAATATAAATAGTTAATAACCTTATTAATAACCTTTTAAAATAAATACTTTATAAGCTATTTAAAGACTTTATTAAGATAACTTTTAGATTTTACTACTAAATTAAAGGCTTTAAAACCTTAAGTTATAGTAGTTTCTATATTATATAATAATTAGTATAATTAATACCTTTTAGAGGCTTTTTATTTCTTCTTTTTACTTTTATAAATTATTATTACCTTATTATTATTCTATAGTAATTAATCTTTTAAATATATTTTCTAGGCTTAAATTAGTATCTTATTTATAAAATATCTTATAGCTAATAGTAGTATTCGTATTATTTACCTTATTTAGTATTATGTTTCTTTTTAAAAAATACCCTTATTTACTATATATATTTCTATAAAAGAGATAGTATTCCTTTATAGTATTTTATTTACTTATTATATTAGATTTACTAAACTAGCTTATTATTATTATTATATTTAAAAGTATAATCCTTTTAAAACTAAGTATTTAGCTTTTTATAGCCTTAATAAGGGGCTAGTATTATTAAGGTATATTTTATAAAATATCCTATATATAGTAAGTATCTACTTAAAGTTTCTAACTAAGTATTATTTAAGGTTAAAGTTTTAGCCTTTCTACTATACTTAATAGAAAAACCTTCTTAAGTAACTTTAAAAGCTACTACTTTTTCTACTTTCTATTTCTTCTTACTATTAATAACCCTTAAAAAAGAGCTAGAGTAAGTAAAGGTAAGAATTATTATAATAACAATATTATTTTTTATAAATAAATAAAAGTAAAGGGATAGATTTATAAAAAGCTATTTATACCTTCTTTATAATTTATAATTACTTTAATAAAGATACTATTATATACTATTTTGAAGCTATTTATACTTAAATTAGTAGGACTTAATTTAATTTCTATTTATTAAATAGAAAGGAAGGTTTATAAAAGTACTATTTAAATGTATAATAAGTAGCTATATATCCTAAGCTACCTAGCCTCTGTTTTAAGTTCTAGAACTCCCCTAAGCCCCTAAGTTAACATATATACAGGTAGGCCCCCCTGTATAGACCTTACATTAGCATCCTATACACTTAGACTTTAGCCCTCCTATCAAGGGCTAACTTGCCTTTCCTCCCTCTTCTCTCTTTATTAGCGACCTCTTGTTTGTAATAAATAATACTCTGTGGTTTGTCGGGCTTCCTGCCGTATGTGCCTTAGTTCAGTCATAGTAACGATTCGTACGCTTACAGTGTAGGGCGCTTCACAGTGTCCACGGGTGCCTGGTGTTCTGGCACGAGTAGCAGGCGGCCTCTAGTAAGCGCCAGCCCCGCGGTATAATTCTGTTTCTATTCTGCGCGCCTCATCTTGTGTTCTGTGCGCCCTGTCTCAAAGTTCCCCACTTCCTCCGTCTCGATGCTTCTTCGCGCTTATTATGCATGCATGCTCGTCTTCACGAGCCATCCTTCTCTTCTGAATCGTCTCAGTTTGCCTTTTCGATCGCATCCCCCGTCATACCATCGTCGACCATCACCGGCAATGCTTTTGCCACACGACCTCCACTACTTGACCGCCTCTGAGGTTCTCAAGCTGCTCGAGAACGATACTATTACGGTTGAGACATACGCGCAATCTCTGCTTAACCACATCAAAGATCGAGATGACATTGTGAAAGCGTGGGCTTATCTTGGTAAGCTCTCGCGCCTTATTCTGTTGTGAAAAGGTACTGAAGCAGCCTTTTCTAGACCCAGTCTTCATTCTAGATCAAGCCCGATCTCTTGATCGGGTCTCTCGTGACCAGCGAGGGCCGCTGCATGGCGTGGCAGTGGGCATCAAAGATGTAATGAACACCAAAGGTAGGCAAACTTCAAGCGGTGCCGCTGGACATGGCCTCCAGCGAGACTGACAGTACGCGTTGAAGACATGCCCACTCAATTCGGCTCCCCACTTTACGAAGGGCATCAGTCGGGATTTGATTCATCAGCAGTCGGGATTCTACGCGCCGCTGGGGCTCTCATATTCGGTTCCTGAAGTCGTCAAATTTGGGCGTGACCAGAGGTCAACTAGGTACTCATCATCTTCACAGGGAAAACGACCACAACCGAGTTTACTGTCACCATGCACAACTCGGGCCCGGACACCACCAACCCTCACGATCCTGGCCGGACACCTGGTGGTTCTTCATGTGGATCAGCTGCAGCTGTTGCCGATTTCCAAGTGCCCATCAGCCTCGGAGCCCAGACCGGCGGTAGCATCATTCGTCCCGCATCTTTCACGGGTACGTTCGCTATGAAGCCTACTCACAACAGCATATCTACCGAAGGTCAGAAGGAATTCTCCCCTACGTTTGACACTTTCGGCTTCTTCGCTCGAAGTTTGGAAGATCTACAGCTTCTTGCAGGCGTCTTTGCACTGCAGGACGACAAGTCTCCCAAGGACATTCCTCTTCAAAATGCCTCGGTCGCTCTCATCAACAGTCCCTTCTGGCCTCGTGCGGGACCCGGTACTGTGGCTGCTATGAGCAAGGCTGCCACAATACTCAAGAACAGTGGTGTCAAGGTCGATGTCGGTAGGTTCTGTACGTACGTACGTCGTAGAGTTTTGGGTCTAGTGGTTTTGTTGTTTGTTGGGTTGAATTTTCTAGCTAAAGGTCCCTGAACAAGAGGGACCTATTTATAGTAATCTAGGTAAGGTAGGTATAGGTTGGTTGCTCCTGCTAACAACACTCGCAACTTTTCTTTTGTTAAAATAAAACAAATACTCGCCTAATAGCAATAGTAGCAATAGTTTCGTCCTTTTCATAGTATAGCAATCCATTTCTATAGCAATAGCGTTTTCTCTTGTTGCCACCAAAATAATACGTAGGATATCCACCTAAAATACATGGAATATCCGCCTAATAGCAATAATTTCGTTCTTTTCATATCAACAGCGTTTTGCGTTCTATTTCTACTAGAAAGAAAATGGTTTTATTTCTAATCTTTATACTAAGCTATTAATATAAATGCAAAGCTTGTTATTATTAACTAGCCTTTGCAAGGCTAAGTTTGGCGTTGCCTTCGTTATAGCGTTTACTAGGTTGTTTTTTCCATTAATCTATTGCACTTTTGCAATCTCCCTTGCCTTATACAACTATTATAGCAATATAATGTTAATTATAAGTCTTTTTTTCTTTATTATTTCAAGCTTTACCAAGTATTCCTACAAGCTATAAGAGTTTGTATAGATAACCAAAGGGATATTTAGCAACAATAGTTATCTCGTAATTATCCTAATAGTTATAGCTAGGTAGATTTTAACGTCTACGCTATTTACTATTCTATATATTTTACTTGCTAGTACACTTTAAGTTACACGTTTGCATTTGGTTAATAACTAATAAAATATATTCCTATTTAGCTAAAAACTTTTATCGCCTATGCAATACTTATTGCTAAGCACAATTATAAAACTTAGTTAAAATATTAAATCCTTATTGTTTGCGAAGAAACCATTTATAAAAACAAATAGCTTTGTTGTTTTTAAGTCCAAGGGAATATATTAAATGCCTTTTGTAGCGTTCTCTATTTGCTATAATAATTGTTTGTTAATAAACTTGTAATATTCTTCCTTTAGCTTTTAAACTTATGTAGCTATAGAGAGATTATATAAGGCCTTTAGTTAATAAATAGAGGCAATATACGCTCTTTGTGCTTTTTGTTTTAGGTAACATTGTGGTTTGTTTTTAGCTATTTTGTTAATAAGGGCAATCTTGTTTTCTTGCTTTTTCTGCTATATTATAATATTGGAATTATTGTTTATTACTAGACGGGCGTTGTTAAAATTAAACAGCTTGCTTAGTGTTAGCACGGTTTTTGGTTTTACTTTTAGTTTTACCTTCTTTAGTTCCTTGTTTTTTTTTTTTAAAACTCTAGCGTAGCTAAAAGCAGTGTGTTGTTCGTTTGCATTCTAGCTATTTTAAAGGGCTTTGCAGTCTTCGTAATTAGAAAGCATGGATTATATATAAAATAGTCTATTCCAAGTTTCTCTTAATAATGCCTTTAATATGTGTTAAACTAGTACACGCCTAACTTAATAATTCTATATAGGGGTTTTACAACCTAGATAATAGTGCCTAGGGAATACTAGTCCTTTAGCTTTTTTAGTAGTTTTGCAAAAATTGTTTACTAAAGCTTTATTTTTGATTAAAAATATATTTAAGTAATGTTTTATAGTGCTAAAATCATTTTCTAGAATTGCACTAGCGATAAAGCAATTGCGAGGATTATTCGCTAGCTTATTCGCTAAATCATTAGATTCTATATAAGTATAAATTCTTTGCTTTAGTTATTATAACCTTATATAATTAACCAAAACTTCTTATATAGTTTAGCTATCTTTTTTTTTACCTCTTATACTATGCGTAACTTAAATAAACAATGGTTGCTATACTTCTTCTTAGAATACCTCTAAAACCTAAATACTCCTTAGCCAATTAGGTTATCGATTTTTATTTTATTTAACTCCTCAAAAAAAAAGCCTAGTATTATAATTGCGCTATCCTGCTTTAGTTTAATAGCTAGGTTATAGTTGTTATTTTCTTATTTAGTTATATAGGCTATTGTAATATAGTTCTTCGTCTTTGGAGATAATAGTTGTTTAGCTTCTTAGTTTTGCTAACTAACAGTACTTTGCTTTAAAGCGTCCTAACTAGCGGCGGTTGCCTCTAGTAGCAATAGTTGTTTATCTTTGTAATTATCTTTGTAATATAGGCGCACAATAGTAAACCTAAATATTGTTAGTTTACTTAGCAAGTTTAGCGTAATGTTGTATTCGTTAATAGCAATAACTTTATATAAGCCCGTTTATTTGTCCTTCTTTCGCTATATACAAACGTTACATTACAGTAGGAAGTTTATATCCACAACAAGCCTATTTCTAGTGTTTAAAGCATCCCAAACTTGTTTCTTAGCTATAGTTTTTCTTAGTATTTTTATAGCTTTGCTTATTACTTCTACCCTTTTCTACGTTAGCTATAAAGGTAGTAACTTATATAAAACTTGCAAGTAAGCGCTAAAAACAAGCAGTATAAGCACTAGCCTATTAAGTTTTGCTATATTGTTTACAGCCTTTACAACTATTTGCAAAATAGCTTTATTATTTGTTTCGCTATAAAGGTTTGTGTAAAGTATATTATAAGCTTTTTAAAAAGAGTAATAGTATTTTTCAACTTTGCCAATAGACTAGTGCACCTTTACCAAAACTTGCTTACATAAAATTCCTATTATTTATACTTTAGCACAAAATTCCAAGGATGCAAAGTTTATACTCACATTGTATACTACAACGTTTAGTAGCTTTTAGTATATATCAATCTACAAGGTTTAAAGTATTTGCTACATATATTTTGCCGTTATATTTTTTAAAAACTTAGCAGCCTAAAAGCTTATTACCTAATCGATAACGTGTAACACAAAGCGTTTACTTAAGTATATTACATTTATTAAAATTTCATAGTTAAACTTGCAATTATTGCGCAATATAAACTTAAATCTTCTTAGCGCTAGTCTATTTATCTAACATTAGTAGTAAAACTTTTTAATTTTTGCTAGCGCTTCCTTATTTACATCTTTGTATCTAGCTTTCTTTAGCATTTAGTATAATTAATTTATTGCCAAATATCCAAACTAATAATGCAATTGCTTTAGTTTAACCTTAGAAAAAAAATAAATAGCGTTCGCTATCTCCCCTAAGAAAAACTATAAATGCCCCTACTTGCAAAAGACCAATATAGTAACTATACCATCTTAGCAAGTAAGTTTGTTAGTAACATTATTATAGTAAACTTTAAGTTTATCTATATTAGCTAAGTAAAACAGGAAAAGTATTTGCATAGTTACTACATAGAATATTACTAACCCCACTAGGGTTTTTACATCTACGGTGCCTATTAATTTAAAAACTATACCACTTTTGAATTTAACTTTAGCTACTCCTACAGTTATTATATTAAGCTTATATTTTAGCTATTCTCGCTAAAATACAAAGAATTATTTATAGCTTATAGTTAATACTATTAACGCTCTTGTATTTAATAGTATTCCCTAGAACTAGGTCTTAAAGTATCTATCCTCTAAAACAAATTAGCTTGCCAATATAGTCGTTATATCCGTAAATATATTAAAGCTAGTTAACTTATATATAAAAGCTTTATTCACAAGGAAGTTAACATTTACCTTACAAATTTGCATCTTAGCGTTACGGTTATTATTTTTATCCTTACCTCTATAGTAGTTATAATATTTATCTTCCTCTATCTTATAGCCTTTAAAGTTTAAAAAAAAGTATTTAAAGTTATTTCCCTTGCAACTATTGTATTTACACTACGCTATAAAGTTTATTCTTGCATTTTATCTTTTACTTATCAAGTGTTTTGTTAACTAGTAGCCTTCTTTTTTATAAATAAAATATTTCTTCTTCTATGGGCGTTTTTTAGCAAATTCTTTACGTTTTCCAAACGTTCCCCAGCTATATTTAAATCCTTAGTTCCCCCAATAGAAACCTTGTAACAGTTGTCCCCGTCTACCCCGGAATTAACTACTATACTTGCGATTAACGTAGAATTAATCTTAAGTATTATTTACTATATTTATCCCGCTTATATAGCTAAGCTTTGTCTCTACTACGAATCTTAGGTCTAAAAATAACTTTTTATATAGTTAAGCGAGTTTAAATAATACCATTTCAAGTTCTAGCATACCTTTATATACCTTAATAACTATTGTTCATAGGTTATCTTCTTTAGTATAGTTGAGGCCTAATACTCGCTAGCACAGCTAAAGTTTGTTAAGTATAATTCGTAAAACCTTATAAAGGTCCTTGTTTGGGTTTTAAGCCCTTGTTTATGTAAACGTTATAATCATTTAGTTTATATAGTAATGCTAGTAGTTTAAATTTATATTAAAGTATATCTTAATTTTAAAGTACGCTATTGCAAATATGTTAGTTTAATTTATAAAGTAAAGGTAGTAAGTTTTTACTCTCTCTTTTAGCATTTAGGGAAAAACTATATAGAATTAATTTAGTTGAATTTCAATATAGTAGCAAATATTAAAAAATATCTTTATCTTATTATCCAATAAATTATACAAATCTTTGAAATACTTTTGGGAAAATTTAAAAGTTTTTACAAACTATGCGAATTTCGCTAATTCTAGTTTCTCGTTTAGTATATGCTTAGGGGGAAGTATTTCGTAGAAATTATACTTAGTTGTTGCCGTTGGCGGCAGTTGTAGATCCTATAACTAGGGCAATGCTAAGTATAAAGTATACCTCCAATATAAAGTTTGTTTTTATTAATTAAACGATATAGGAACTACTTTGGAAACTACTTCAAGAACTACTCCTATTTCTACAATTAGCTATAGTATTCCTAACGGCGGTTATACAAATAAATTTAGTTCTTGTCTATATATTAACGCAGCGTTTCCTTAAAATAGCTGCGGGCTTTCTTCGTAGCCTAAAAGTAGTAGTTAAACTACGAGGGGCAATAGTTGTAGGTCTTATTGTAACCCAGGTTACCGCAACGATTAAAGCCCTAGACTTTATACTCTTACGTGTTTAGTTAGCTTAGCTACCTAATGCTACACAACTAGGTTTTAAGGCTATAGATTTACTAATACTTAGGCTTTTGCCTAAGCCTCTACCAGCGGGCTTTTCTTTAGCAGTTGCATACAAGCTTTATTTATTAAAGATTCCGGTGCAAGAGGAACGTTACAAAGCTTAAAGTTTACCTATAATAGTTTTTCTTCTAATTGTACAAGAGCATATAGCTATAGGGCAACAGGTTAGTTGTTGCGTTTCGTATATACGCCTTTTGTTTGCAAAAAGATTTTCAGCGTTTGTCGGTATGCTATTAATAGTTTTGCAAATATACCCTTTATCTAGGACGAAAAGTCCTCCCAATAAGCACAAAAAAGGTTGTTGTCGTAAAGGCTTTGCTAGTTGTAGCTTACTAGCGAGCTTGCAAAAGCTGTAACGAGGTACTTTACTATAGCCGTTTAGCCTAGCGAGGTAAACTAAAGCCCAGCTTATATATATTCGTAGTATGCTAAGTCGAGTGTTAAGTATATCGTTAGCAGCTTGCTTATCTTATGTCCTCCTATAAGGATTGCACTATCGTTTTCTATAGTGGCTTAGCCGCTTAAGGAAGCTATAATGCTAATGCTGTTCAACGGGGTTGCAACAATGGGTTTGCAACAAGGGAGTTGCAACAAGGGGTTGCAACAATAGCCGTTTTAGCTCGTAACGTTGCCGCGTAACGCTGCGTAACGCCTTTCGCCGTTGAGTATCGCCAACAAACAAAGATGCGAGGCTTCCTAGGAGCTTCTTGGAAAACGAGGAAGCCCTTATTAGGTGTAAAAAAGATGCTTATTGCTCCTAGTATAGTGTAGGTATAGTAGTTTATATATAAATAACGCTTATTAATTAGGTAGCAGCGGATATACAACAAGCGTAGGGAAAGCTATACTTTTTAATTAATCTTTGCAATAGGTTACCCAGGGGTTTGTGTTAGGGAGGCCTAGAGTAGCAACGAACCGCTGTGTAGCACTCGCCGGCGAGAAGGATATCGTAGAGAGAAATCCTCATTGGTTCGTCTCGTCCACCTAACTATTTATAGTCCTACGACCACTGATTAGTGTTGGTAGGTTCTATATGTACGTACGTCGTAGAGTTTTGGGTCTAGTGGTTTTGTTGTTTGTTGGGTTGAATTTTCTAGCTAAAGGTCCTTGAACGAGAGGGACCTATTTATGGTAATCTAGGTAAGGTAGGTATGGGTTGGTTGCTCCTGCCAACGACAGTCGAGGAAATATCTCTTCCCCAAGAAATCGGCGACAGCGAAACTCTAAAGCGACTCCAGAAGGTGATAATGGGAGGTGAAGCAAGAGTAGCTTTCCTCCGGGAATACCGAATGGACAGGACAAAATTGGATCCGGAGATCGCTGCGTTGATCGAAAATACCGCCAACTACACCAATAAGGACATGAGTGAGGCTCGGGATAAGTACGCCAGCATGAGACCAATCATTGACAACCTGATGGGAAACTACTCTGCCGTCGTCACCCCAAGCGCCGTAGACGAGGCTCCACTCGGATTGGAAGACATGGGTAGTGCAGCGTTCAACACACTCTGGGCGGCAAGTTACCTCGTTGCTCAAGGCTTTCTCCTGACCACGCCGCTGACATGCTGCAGGGTTTTCACACGCCCGTCATCAACATACCGGCTTTCACCGGGGATCATGATATGCCGATTGGTATTTCACTCGTAGCCGGCAGGTTCTGCGACCAGCACCTTCTGAGTGTCAGTAAGGTTCTCGCCGGGCCCTTGATGGCTCGCGGTAACAGGAAGGCAAATATCTGAAGCTAGCGACATGGGTGGCGCACTGCAGGATGGCCATGGTTCTCTATGCAGTCATCATTATGCCACCCAATGCACCATTATGCGCATGTCAAGGTCAGATGAGCGAACCGAACTCCAAGGTCGGGCAACCTCGTGCCATTTTTTTAGGTAACAGGTCATTTATGCGACTGCCTCAAGAGGTGCATGTATTTGCACTCTCGCCGTTACCCCGTCTGTTCAACAAGACTGTGGTGAACAAGCTCCAAGAAGCGAGTCTCGAACAGGATTAAAGAAACTGAGAACTTTTTGGTTATGCACATTTCCCCGCTGACAAGACAGGGACTGTTGTGCTTCATCGAGTACTCTACATGGCCACTGTACCTTGGCCACTGTACCTTGGCCTCTGTACCTTGGCCTCTGTACCATGCCTTGCCAGCAGTTGGCATTTTGACACTGCCGCCGTGCCCGCAGGCGGCACGGAATTGATTTCTCATGTGTAACACACCTCATGCAAGTTAATCTTGGGCCAATGCCATGAGAATGCAGGAATATGATTGAAATCTATGCAGGCTACAGCCGATCGGGGTATACGCAGTACCGTACGTCACCCACCTTTGGACTCCCGTACCTTTGGACCACGTAAATTTAGTAACACCTATACAAACTCTATACCTTTACTTATAAGTTTCTAAACTGTAAAAATTTTTAAATAGTAATAACCTCTTAAAGGGGTAAATATATTTAGATTCTAGCTTTTTAAAGAGGTTTAAATGCTTATAGAGCTTTAATAGTAGAAGAGAAAGTCTTGTAAAAAGGAGGTCTTTTTACCTATACCTTAGAGCTGTTAGTGCACGGGCCACTAGAGTGAGTTAGTCACGTTATTTATTTATTTACTTATTTATTTATTTATTTATTTATTTATTTAGTTATTTAGTTAGTTATTTAGTTAGTTATTTAGTTAGTTAGTTAGTTAGTTAGTAAAATACTAACTTAGGAGTGAAGTAAATCTAATAGTTTATATTATTAGGTTATAGTATAGGTAAAACATTGCTAGTTAGTAGCGGAGAGTGTGAACTAGGAGGGTTGTAGGTTTGATTCCCGATAAAATCAGACTTTTTTTTTCCTTGTAGTTATTGTAGGTAGGACTAAGTTTAGTCTATAGTTATGTAGTCTTAGTTAGACCTTGTGACTAAATCAATTACAGACTACACCAAATTAGTCACAAGGCCTTGACTAAGACTACATGACTATAGACTAAACTTAGTCAGACTAAAAACTACAGACTAAATTTACAACCCTGCTGGTCAGTGTGAATCAAGTAGAAGTTGGCTCTGTTGAAAGAGCGGAGTCAAACTAACTAGGTTCTCAAACTGCACCCCCACACGTGTGAAGGAAATTACAACACCATCTGTGGGCAAACGACTTGGAGGTCTGGTTCTGTCGCCAAACAGTTGATTTCAATTGAGTCCATCTGATGCTGGATCTAAGAACCTTTTGGTACCAGCTGGTGACATATAGCGTGGAATTTGTACGAGGACGTACTGAAGTATGTGGGCCAACTGAGTACATGTCCATATGGTCAACTGGCCTCTGCATGGTATTTGCCCTGCCATAGCTACGTAGAAGCCCCCAGGCCATCTGATCTTAGTTTGAGCAGGCTCATGGGTCCGGCGAACCCCCATGGAGAATATTCACAGACGAAGCACTTGAGGTTGTAAAGTTACGTCAATGCGAAGACAAGTCTCCATCCAATAATGAATACTCAACAGAAAAATAGTTAGCATATATAACTACCTAATTAGGCACCGAACGCCAACCGACACAGGCGTTTCTTACCAAAAAGCTTAAATACGGACTCAATAGGCCTATTTGTCGTTGGCAGGAGCAACCAACCTATACCTACCTTACCTAGACTACCATAAGTAGGTCCCTCTTGTTTAGGGACCTTTAGCTAAAGAATTTAACTCAACTAACAACAACCCATATAGATCTACTTACAACGTATATACGTTTAAAACCTACTAATACTAATTAGTAGTTATAAAACCACAAATAGTTAGGTAAAAGAGGCAAATTAACAAAGATTTCCCTTAACAATATCCTTTTTGTCAACAAATACTATATAGTAGTTTATTGCTACTTTAAGCCTCCCTAATACTATAAACCCTTGGGCAAACTAACTACAAAGATTAGTTATAAAGTATAGCTTTCTTTGCATTTATATATTTACTACTACTTAATTAATATGCGTTATTTACGCATAATTACGCATAATTCAAAATACTATATTAAAAGTAATAAGTATTTTTTTTATACTTAAAAAAAGCTTTTTTATCCTTTATAAAGCCTTGCGCCTTTATTTATTAATAATATTTGCAGCAAAGAAATATTACGCAGTAATGTTATAAGCTAAAGCGCGTTATAAGCTAAAGTAAATTACAAGACTACTTTTTTTTAGCTAGCTTTAAGGAAAAGAATACTTAACGTATCTTTACGCCTTTAATTTTAATTTTAAATTTCTTCTTTAATAATATTAACTTTAATAATATTACTTTTTTCTTTATTATAAATAAATCTTTTTAAATATTAATACAAATAATTTTGCTTAACTACTTATCTCGCTATATATAGTTATTGTTATAACCCTATTATTGTAATTTCTTTATTATAATTATTAAATAATAGTAATATTATAGCTTTTTTTAGTAATTAGGCCACTATAAATAACAATAGTGTAATCTTTATAGAAAAATATAAAATAAGCAAGCTATTAATAGTATATTTAATATTTAACTTAGTATACTATAAATATATATAAACTAAGCTTTAGTTTATATTGCTAGGCTAAGTAACTATAATAGAGTACTTTGTTATAGCTTTTGCAAGCTTACTAGTAAGCTATAACTAGTAAAGCTTTTATAATAATAACCTTTTTTATATTTATTAAGAAAACTTTTTGTTATAAATAAAGAATATATTTGTAAAATTGCTAATAGTATACTAAAAAATGCTAAAAATCTTTTTGCGGATAAAAAGTATATATATAGGATGTAACAATTAACTTATTACTTTATAGCTATATGCTTTTGCATAATTAAAAGAAAAACTACTATAAGTAGATTTTAAGCTTTATAATATTCTTTTTGTACTAGAATCTTTAATAAATAAAGTTTATATAAAACTACTAGAGAAAAGCTTACTACTAGTAAAAGCTTAAGTACTAGTAGCTTAAGCATTAGTAAATCTATAGCTTTAAAACTTAGTTGTATATTAAGTAGCTAAGCTAATTAAATATATAAAAATATAAAGTCTAAAGCTTTAATTATTGCGATAACTTAGGTTATAAAACTTGGAACTATTGCTTTTAGTTTAATTATTATTTTTAAGCTACAAAAAAAGCTTATAATTACTTTAAGAAAATGCTGCATTAATATATAAATAGCAACTAAATTTACTTATATAATTACTATTAGGTATACTATAGCTAACTATAGAAATGGGAGCATTTTCTAGAGTAGTTCCTATACTATTTAATTAATAAAAACAAACTTTATATTAAAAGCATACTTTATATTTAGCATTGCTCTAGTTATAGGATTTACAATTGCTGTTAATTATAACAATTAAGTATAATTTTTACGGAATACTTTCTCCTTAGTATATACTAAACAAGAAACTGGAATTAACAAAGTTTATATAGTTTATAAAAACTTTTAAATCTTTCCAAAAATATTTTAAAGATTTATATAATCTATTAAATAACAAAATGAAGATATTTTTTAATATTTGCTATTATACTAAAATTTAATTAAGTTAATTTTATATAGTTTTTCTTTAAATATTAAAAAAGAAAACAAAAACTTACTATTTTTACTTTGTAAATTAAGCTAATACATTTGCAATAATATACCTTAAGATTAAAATATACTTTAATATAAACTTAAACTACTAGCATTATTATATAAACTAGATAATTATAACGTTTGCATAAATAAAAGCTTAAAATTTAAATAAGGATTTTTATAAAGTTTTGCAAATTATACTTAATAAACTTTAGCTATACTAGCAAGCATTAAGCCTTAATTATACTAGAGAAAACAACTTGCAAATAACAATTATTAAGGTATATAAAGGTATGCTAAAACTTAAAATAGTACTATTTAAACCCGCTTAACTATACAAAAAGTTATTTTTAAACCTAAAATTTATAGTAGAAACAAAGCTTAGTTATATAAGTAAGATAAATATAATAAATAATATCTAAAATTAATTCTACGTTAACTATAAGTATAATAGTTAGTTTTAGGGTAAATAGGGATAATTATTATAAGGTTTTTATTAGAGGAACTAAAGATTTAAATGTAGCCGAGGAATGTTTGAAAGATATAAAGAATTTAATAAAAAATGCTTATAGAAAAAGAAATATTTTATTTATAAAAAGGAAAACTATTAGTTAATAAAACACCTAGCAAGTAAAAAATATAATACAAAAACAAACTTTATAGCGCAATATAAATATAATATTTGTAAGGAAAATAACTTTAAATATTTTTTTTTAGATTTTAAAGGCTATAAGATAAAAGAAGATAAATACTATAATTGCTATAAAGGTAAAGATAAAAACGATAATTGTAATACTAAGATATAGATTTGTAAAATAAATGTTAACTTTTTTATTAATAAAGCTTTTATATATAAGTTAATTGGCTTTAATATATTTATAAATACAACGGTTGTACTAGTAAGCTAATTTGTTCTAAAAGATAAATACTTTAAGATATAATTTTAAGGAATTCTTCTAAATATAGAAGCCTTGATAGTTTTAACTACAAGATATAAGTAGTTTTTTGTACTTTAGCGAAAATAGCTAGAATACTATTTTAATATAATAACTGTAGAAGTAGCTAAAGTTAAATTCAAAAGCAGTATAGTTTTTAAATTAATAGGTATTGTAAATGTAAAGATTTTAGTAAAATTAGTTACCTTTTATATAGTAATAATGTAGATATTTTTTTTACTTTACCTAGCTAATATAAATAAACTTAAAGTTTACTATAATAATGTTATTAATAAACTTATTTATTAGAATAGCGTAATTACTATATTAGTTTTTTATAAGTAGGGGTATTTGTAGTTTTTCTTGGGGAAAATAGCAAATGCTATTTACTTTTTGTTTAAAGTTAAGCTAAAGTAATTATATTGCTAATTTAGACATTTGGTAACAAATTAGCTATACTAAATACTAGAAAAGGCTAAATATAAGGATATAAATAAAAAAGCTTTAGTAAAAATTGAGAAATTTTGCTATTAATGCTAAATAAATGGATTAGCGCTAAAATAGTTTAAATTTACACTTTATAACAATTATAAATTTAACTATAAAATACTTATAGATGTAATATACTTAAACGAATGCTTAGTACTATATGTAGTAAACTAAGCAATAAGCTTTTAAGAAGCTAAATTTTTTAAGAATATAATAGCAAAATATATATAGCAAATATTATAAGCCTTATAAATTAATACTTACTAAAAGCTATTAGACGTTATTATATATAACGTAGGTATAAACTTTGCATTAGTAAAGTTTTGCGTTAAAGTATAAATAATAGATATTTTATGCAAATAAGTTTTAATAAAGGTATATTAGTTTATTAGCAAAGTAAAAAAGTATTATTATCCTTTTTGCAAAGCTTATAATACGTTATACGTAAACCTTTATAGCGAGATAGATAATAAGGCTATTTTGCAAATAGTTATTAAAGCAATAAACAATATTGCTAAGCTTAATAAACTAATGCTTATATTATTTGTTTTTAGTATATATTTGCAAGTATTATAAAAGTTATTTTTATTATAGCTTATATAGAAAAGGGCTAAAATAGTTAATAAAGCTATAAAAATACTAAAAAAAACTATAGTTAAAAAGTAAGTTTAAGATATACTAAATACTAAAAACAAACTTATTATAAATATAGATTTCTTGCTATAATGCAATGTTTACATATAGCGTAAGAAAAAAAGTTAAATAAACTTATACAAAATTATTTTTATAAATGGATATAACGTTATACTAAACTTACTAAGTAAACTAATAATGTTTAAATTTATAGTTATAAAACTATATTATAGGGATAAATATAAGGAAAAATAGCTATTATAGTTAAAAAAGATTGCTACTAGTTAAAATGCTTTAAGGCAAAGTATTACTAGTTAAAAAAACTAAAAAGCTAAATAACTATTGTTTTTAAAAATAAAAAACTATATTATAATAGTTTATATAACTAGATAAGAAAATAATAATTACAACCTAGCTATTAAGCTAAAGTAAAACGGCGCAATTATAATATTAGGCTTTTCTTTTAAGGAGTTAAATAAAATAGAAATTAATAATCTAATTAGCTAAAGAGTATTTAAGTTTTAAAAGTATTTTAAGAAAAAATATAGCAACTATTATTTATTTAAGTTATATATAGTATAAAAAGTAAAAAAGAAAGTAGCTAAACTATATAAGAAATCTTAGTTAATTATACAAGGTTATAATAACTAAAGT
>MAVT02001149.1:0-15965 GCA_001702395.2 Diaporthe helianthi | reverse complement strand
CGAATGCTTTCCGCAGATCATTGGAGATAAGCTGCTTCTTGTCATCCTTCTTAGCACCGCCTCCACCAATCCGCTTGGCTTCCTTGGCCATGAACAGCTTCTCGACTTCGTCCAAGATACCCTTCTTGCTGAGTTCAATGTATTTCTCCTCTCTCTCCTCTGCAGTAGGGGTGTGAGCAGCCCAGTGAGTAGAGGATGCCTCGTCGACCTTGTCCCAATGGAGAGCCTTGAGCTTCTTCTTCGGTCGCACGACAGGAAGGCCAAGACCGTTTGACATCGGCAACCCAGGCGACTGAGGCAAGTAGTGGGCATGAGGACCAGCACCAGGCATGGGCGGCGGAGGCGGGGCACCTGGAACTCGGCCGGGCATGCCAGGTAGGGGCGGGGGAGGCGGTGGTGGAGGCCCGCCGCTTCCTGGCATCGGGGGAGGAGGCGGCGGCGGAGGAGGACCGGCGCCGGCAAGTTGACCTGGCATGGGCGGTGGTGGAGGCGGCGGCGGCGGCGGCGGAGCGGCACCTGGAATCTGGCCAGGCATGGGGGGAGGCGGCGGCGGCGGCGGCGGTGGAGGAGCTCCATTCTCCCCAGTGATCTGGATCTTGGGCGTGTCTTCGCCAGGCGTGATGGGTGACTGGGTCTCCAGGCTCGGATGCGATGGGCCTGTGGTCGCGTCTCGTTCACCCTCGGAGTCGCTGCCATCGTATCTCTGGACCGTACCCTTGATTTCACCCAAGAGACCGCTAGCTTGCTTGGGGTCCATGCGTGGGCGGCGTAGTTGGACAAGTGTGGGCTTCTCGTAGACGACTTCTCCGTCTTCGCCCTCGCCATTCTCGTAACCAAGGCCATCCTGGGACTCGCGCCTGCGGTTCATCCTTGTGTTGCGGTGGTTTACGCTTCCGAGCACGCTGTAAGTGAAATCGTTGGGACCGGGCGGTGCAAGGCCTGATACCGGCCCATAGCCCTCCATCTCCTCACGCAACGCACGCAAGCGGTCCGAGGGACCATTATCCTCGCCCCATTTCCTGCCTTCCAGCTTGTATTGGGTCTTCTGTCGCTCGATCTGCATGGCCAGGCGGTCCATGAGCCTCTCGCGGTCAAGAATACCTTGCATACGGGCTGGATCCTCCGTCCCGTTGGTGCCACCCTTAGCAGCATTTGAGGCTGCTACGTCTTGGGCGTCTCGGAGCATGAGGTAAAGTTCGCGCGTCTCGAGTTCATACCGTTGGGCCTCCTTTGCCCGCAGGTTTTGGATGTTTTCGAGCTCGGATTTCAGCGTGTCGGCTTGCCTTCTCTGTGCCTCGATGAACCTGGATTGCTCATCCAGTTGCTTCTGAAGCTTTGCAACTAGCCCATCAGCACCCAACTCCAGCTGCGCCTTCATCTCGTCCCTCTCGGCCATGGCAGCCTCCGCTACCTGCCGGCCCTCGAGGGCCTCGTCAAGAGCTTGACGAGCTTCGGAATCCGTGTGCAGCTTGTCCAGGAGGCTTTGGACGGTGAAGTTGAGACTCTGTTTGAGATCCATATCCGGCAACCGCCGGTCCATGGCCACATAGCTGAGCATCGAGTCAACCAGTTGGAACATCCTCAACCTCTCCTCGCCATCGCCCTCTCTTATGAGGAGCAGATGTTGAAGAGCCGAGATGAAGTAGTCTTGCGTCTTGGTTCCCTGTAGCCTCGACTGGATGGCATCCGCGATTTGAACAGGATCGTTGAGGTCCTTAACCTCACCTTCGATACTATCCTTGATACTGCTATTCTCTTTTTCGAGCATGTCCTCATAGTCGATGGCTTCATTGTTGCGATAGTGTTCGATCTGCTTGTCAATGAGGTCGTACTGGAACGACTCCATCTTGGTGAGGATGCGCTTGATGCCACATGCCCCGAATTGGGCCCGGATGTGCATCCGCAACTGCAATTCATTTTCAGGGGCATCGATGATCATGTTGACCAGGATGAGTGTTGCAACGGCGTATTCCATCAGCAGGTTCTCCATGCCGATACCGCCGCTGCGAACCTCTTCGCTCGCACCAACCAGGCTACCCATCTTGCCTCGGCCATCGACGGTAACCTCGACCAGCCGCATCCAGGCGTCGAAGCGCCCATTCTCGTTTTGTTGGTTCTTGACCACGTCCATGGCCTGGATGACCTTGACATGGCCTTCGCCATCACCCCAGTGACATAAGAAGGTTAAGACCTCGCTGACGAGCTTGCGCGTACTCAGCCGCGGCGAGATGAGGCATGTGCTCAGAGCCACCATGACCTGCTGATGCGCCAATGCATCGTCGGCGCCGAATTTGTTGTTCATCAATGCCTTTAAACATTTTACGATATCATACTCGCGGTCGAGGTTCTTGGTGTCGTTCTTGGACTCGGGCGCCGCTGGCCCAACAGCCTGTTTTCGATTGAGCTTCAGAAGAACGTTGGTGAGGGCGACTTGTCCCTGACACTCGATAAAGCGCTTGACCCAACCGATCTGCTGTGTTCTCAAATTGACCTCCAAACTTCCGAGCCCCTTGGTGTCGAGGCTATTATCCATGACCTTCCTAACGTACCATTCAGGACTACCTTCCTCGGCAGCAGAGGCAGCGACATCAAAAGTTTGGTATTGCCCGGGTTTTGCGGTGGCTCGTCTCTTCTGTTCGCCTTGCCATTCAGTAAGCCTATCCTGGTAAATAAGTGTCCATTTCTTTGCGGAAGGGTATGCGAGCATCTGGCGCTGTGCTTGTTCCGGGAGGTTGTGCCAGCCACGTTTATGCATCAGCTGGAGGAACATGTCGTCGATCAACCGGTCTTCGGGCTTGGGAAAGTGGAATGCGTCGCCGGGACCCGTGGGTGAAAGGCCTCCTGGAAACTTGGTCTGGCGGTGGGAATCCCGGGTGGATAGGTTCGACGCGTAGCTACTCTGAGAGGAGGCACTGGGCAGTGCTGTTCTGGATGAGCGACCGGACATATGCGCATACTCATGGGAGCCTCCGTTACCTGAAAATATACTAGATTGGTCTGTGGAAGTCCTCCCCGCGGAGGTTGCATACGAGGTGTACTTGGAACCATGGGATCCTGCTTGATGAGAACTGTCCCGGGCCGGGCCCCATTGCTGGTACTGGGTCTGGCGGCCGGTCGAAGCCATTGTAACATTCGACGCCCTTCCGGGAGGGGGCCGGGGCCCGGAGAGGTGAGTACTCGCATGACTTTGGAGGGAGGATGGATCGAAACTAGGATACTGGTGAAAGTCGGCAGTGGCCTTGTTTAGCTGATGCGGCAACGGTTCTCTGCGGACGGGCATCTGGTCAGGCCTGGGCAGATAGTCGACCGGGACGGGGGAGCGACGGCCATTTGGGGTATTGTCATATGGTATCGTTGAGAAGACGCCCGCCACCTCGTTGATGCCGCCTCCCTCGGCTGAGGTGGGGCGGTCGACGGACACCACGGAGGAGTCCCGGTTGTGGCGCGAGGAACGCGAGCCTGGTGAGCTGCCGGCGTCGGGCTGCTGGTTCGAAGCCAGATTCCGACCTTCGTCACTTGTGGCTCTCTTGTCGGCCTTGTGCTTCCCCCTAGAAAATAACGAGGCCATGTTGTGGGTCGCGCGAGGACGAGCCTCGTGGCGGCAGTGTTGCCCGGGTGCTCAGTCCTTTGTGGTGTGTTTTGTGTGCCGGTGGGGAAAGTAGATCAAAGGGCGCACGGGTCCGGGGGTTCAGTCGGTGGTTGGTGGGAGGGACAGGGTGGTGGTGATGGAGAGTCGCAAACTGTTGGAGGGATGTTGCGGGTAGAACGAGCAGGGTTGTGAGAGTCGTCGGTAGCGGCGTATGTCTCTGTGTCCGTCTCAGAGCTCGAGGCCGATCGCATTGTACCCGTCGATTCGAATCGGATGGGCGTCCCGGCGTGGTGTGGTGGGCGGGATGGTTTTGGCAAGGAGAGACTGCAGGCGCATAACCACAACTGTTTGAGCATGCACCGCAAACTCGCAAAGCCAGCACTGAGCAGACTAGGTGCCCAGCATCATCCGTACTTGGGACGGATAAGTGGAGTGCGGGCGGCGGTGTGGTGGAGAGGGTCGGGACAGGAGCAAGAGGAACAGATGCACGATGTTGCCGGAATCTCGAACGAAGCCTTGGGGGTTTGGTTTAGGTTTCGCGAGATGATGGCCGGGTCGGGTTCAGTCCCAAGGGTGCCAGGTGGTGGGTTGGGTGGTTCGTGCGTGCCCAGCTGCCCGCCCAGCTTGTATCCGCAAGTTGTGGTGGTTCCCCGAGCCCCTGCGTCGGTTGCGTGTGAGTGCGTGCGTGCCGAAGAACAAGGGACACGAGCCAGGTTCGGTCTGGACTCTGGACTCTGGACTGCTGCCCCCCGGGATGGCTTTGGGTGCCTGGAAGCCTAGGTGGGCTGGCTGGGCTGGCCAATGCTGTGGTGCGGAGTAAGGTTTCTGGCTCTTGCCTAGGTAACTGGAGCCGCAGAGGCCCAACTACCAACAAGACAGACAATCGATTAATCTCCCAAATTGGAGGCCCACCAGCGCAAATACGACCTAGCATCAACCACATGAGGAATGATACGGGCAAGGCTCTAGTCCAGTCTAGTTCACATGCTGCACACACGCATATCCAGTCCCTGAGCACTTCTTTATGTACACTATACTACTCCGTACGCCAGGAACAAATGATATTCCTGATATTCCTCTGCCCATAGAGCACTGCAGCAGGAGACCACGAGAAGGTGTGCACATCGATGTCGAGTCAGCTGGGGGCGGAGATGAACTCGTACACGGATTTGGGTTCATTTCCAGTTGCATCCCTCCTTCTCCATCCAAGCCCAACTCCAAATCCCCGTCATCCTCATTTCCCTTTCTGTTCGCAGCTACTCCATAAGTAAAGTATAGCCACTTATGAGCAGCATGCCACTGTTTTATTATACAGTACTTGAGCATGCGACCTCTAAATGCAACCCTCTTCGAATTGTTTGGTTGTGCCCCTGAAACCAATCTGGTTTCTAAAGTTCAACCAACACAATCACATACCGCCATACACTTCTTCACCTAGTATCCCAGCAAGTGCGGAGCAGCAGCCAGCATAGAAGATTTGAACATGTGAGGAGGCGTCTAGGCATTATCTACGGATTCGGACTCGGTCCACGACTCCACGTGGAGCATAGCCCGACCCAGCATGACGTGAAATCCCCGTACCCTTGAGGCTGGGCTGGGGATGGAGCCGGGCAGGCTGGGTCGGGCAATGGGAAGGGGGACAGCATTGACTTCACAGCACCATCTGACATGCTTGTGGTTTCCACAGTGACAGATGTGATATTCCTGGTGTATGCGTCCTTGCTCGCCGGTGTCCACTTTATGGGAGAGAATCTCTATCTCCCCACTTCTACATATAAACTCCCGGAGGACGGCCTTCTAGGGACGGCCTCCTATAGGTTAAATTACTATGAAATGCCCTCTTATAAACAATAGGTATGACATGTGCTGTGGTAACAATGCGTATGGTAGAAATTACATGTGCTTTGCCCACCTGGCTTGCTGCGGAACAATCGATGTACCCTAACCCTTCGCTGCGTAAGTGCTTTTGGAGGCTTAGTTGCCCGGGTCAGACATCGGAAACATCTTGCGGCCGGCGACGATCACCTCCGATCCGCCCACTCCTTACCACGGTATCGACTTTGGGTATTCGGTCAGTTACTGCTGGACGACGAGGCAGATTCCTTCCAATCTGATCAGGAACCGTACTCGCCGTGTAGAACCCTGTCAAGAAACACGCAGAACTGCCCTGGGTGTCGCGACTCGCCATCGGAACCAATCGAGACTACGGAGTACCGTCCACTGATTCTCGACCGGCCATTTGCAACGTCATCCTCTTCTTGCCCGTCCGTCCGTCCCGACGGAATCGCTAGCTGTTCTAGTATATTGTCAGGGCGCGACATATCAATTTAGTCAATCCCAGCATGGGCTCTACCATATCCACAGCAAAGGCAAGCTCGCTACCTCATTCTTTCGTCTCTTTCGGTGCCCCTTTATGCAACCAGACCCACAGCTAACGCGACTGACCCTCCGCCCGACAGACTCTCGTCGTCCCGGCAATAATAGCCCTGATAGTCTTCCTCCTCGCCACTTATATTATCTACCCTCTATGGCAGCGTACTCGCAACAGCCGATACGGTGCCTACCTCCCCCTCGAGACCATCTCCAATGGGACCCAGTCTGTCCGGGCCAGGGTACAAAACCAAATCGCACGGTGGCTCGTACCATCCACCTGGCGGGAGAGGCTGCAAGACCGGCTGGTTGTCGCTGGAGGTCCGGGTTCCGACAACGGATATGATTCGGACGAGGGTGAGGAGCTAGACGAGGTACCCGAAGACGAGGACGTCAGGAATCGCCTGGAGAGAGAGGCCAGGCGAAGCAGAAGCAGTGGCAGGCCAGATCTGGAGCGGAGGCTGAGCCGGGAGTAAGTCTGCCCCTTGGTCCAACTCTTGAGACCCGACCCAACTGCTAACGGCGCAACAGCCTGGAGGAGGGTTTCAGGGATGACAGCGACGAGGAAATCGATCATACCCCGAGATCGCGATAGCCCAGACCAAAGCACATAATACCTAAAGCGATATATTGAGCGATCCCCAACTGATGCGCCTCATCTGCCTATTAATGCATCTGTGTGTCATATTTTGATTCAGTCGGGTGGCGCCGCGATCGGTGCACCGCCATCTCTGGTGCTGACAGCCATTATTCCACTGTCCGACGGATTGGCCCCACAAGCTAGCCGAATCTCAAGTTCGGGCCCTCAGGATTGTACCCACGGGCGGCAAATGGTTGAGGTGAGGAAACGGAAGCCCGAAAATCCGGTGGAAGCCTGAAGATCCACGGCCGTGCAAGAGGTCTACAACATTGTGACCTGTCTAAGGAGGTGCTGTGGATGGCTGAACGTGTTTCAACTGAACAAAGAGAGTGGGCCACACATGTCTCTCCCTTTCTGCAACAGCTTCTAGGGACAGCGGTGTACACGAATTTGGCAATATCGCAGTGAGGCACTCATCACCATGGCCTCAGCGAGGAAACAACCATTTGATAAGTAAGGCTTGGCTTTAGGGTTGAGACATCAAAGGCCAGCAGCAACAGGCCGCGGCACAATAAGTAGTGGCCGTCCACATGAAACCAACGGTCGCATGCAAAACCGTAGGCAGGGCACAAATATGGAGTAGAAGATGGCCACGACTTCTTCTTGTTTCCCCCAAGACCGACCCTCTTCCAACCGGATGAAGAGTTGTGTACTTGTGAGGAACAGCTGTGCAGGACCGGCAAAGCGGTTGGCAGTCAAAATAAAATCAGGCAAGGAAGGGCAAGTGGAGCTGGACACATACGTACAACATTTGAACATTGAACACATGTGCAGCCAGACAACCCCTGCCCCGGTCGTTTTCACTTACAACGCGAATATAATCCACTTCCTTGCATAGAAACAAGCGGGTTGGTAGGCAAGCTATCTCGTCCGTTCAGCCTTGTGTCTAACCCCCCGCCACCTTTACGGGAATACTGTACTGCTATATTATCCAGGCCTAGATAAGCCATTCTAACAAGTTTCGATATTGGTATTCGATGCATAAACCTACATCCCTTGCTACTGAGCATCTAGTACTGGGCCAAGCACCTGAGCGACTTTGACGAGTAAGGTGGAGCTTATTTGCACATGTGGATGCACAGCCGGCGCCACAGGCCGAAACACCGTTTCTACAGTTCTGCCAGTCATCTGTCCATGCCCAGTCTCCCGTAGCAAGTCTCACCGGGTGTGAGGTCAGCCACACATGAGACTTGCATTTTCCTAGGGGCTAAAGTACTTAGGTAAAATGTAGGCAGACTAACTGACTGGCTACCTTTGCTATCGGCCAGACGAGAGAACCAAGCCAACGGAGGCTCTCAAGCTTGGTTGGCTTGTGTCCGTCTTAACCTGTTCTGACCTGTCCGAGGCCCTCCACTTTGCTCGGCCCATACATATCCTCATCCCATCGTCCCCGTCCCCGTCCCCATCCCAACCCAGCCCAGCCCACACCACAAGACTACTGCACATACACACATACGAACGCACGAACTGCGCATGCACGCAACCGCCAAAGGCCAGGCCAGCAGCACACAAGTTCCCCAACCAAGGTCGAGCTTAACCCACTTGTGTTCACTCCCCAGCCATCCGTCTATCCCACCCCTCCCTGCCTGCTGCTTTCCTACGTTCCTGCCTTCCTGCCTGGCCAACTCACTTCGGGCAAGCTATACTCTCTCTGGTGCGCCGCACCCCTTCTCCACCCACACCACCAACCCACCAACCCACCAGCCAACCCTCCAAGTGTAAGTTGTTGGCCTGTGACCCATGTGGCACGCCTAAGTTGGAGTGACAACTGCATCACTCGACGATAACTAGTCATTTGCACAGACTTGTGCGCTTTTTCTTCCCGTCTCTTAGCCCCTCCGCTTGCTCGAGCCTTATCGTTTTCCTTTCTCGATACCTAAGTAACTAGTCGCATCCATGTACGGCAGGCTGCGACTGCCTTTCGCTCAGACCAACACCTCAAACTCACCCTCTTCACCCTCTTCACCCTCCTCACCTTTCTGCTGGGCTCTGGCTGCCGCACTTCTGACACATCCTTTCGTTTTCCATCTGGTGTCGTTTACAACCACTGCCGACCTCCTTGACTACATCTCCTCCAGCCATCCCAGACTTGGTCCTCTAAGCCGGGCCATCATGAAGTCCGTGAAGCTGAAGTCGCCCGTCAAGACCTCCGTCGCCCGCCACGATGAGCATCCTGATCATGACGATATCGACCCGGCCTGTGCGATCTGCCAGGTCGACGTGGGCACCAAGTCCCCGGACGGCATCAAGGAGGGCTGGTCAATCACGCCGTGCGGTCATGTCTTTGGCAACGTCTGCATCAAGCGTTACCTCTCCATAACCGACAAGCCTCTGTGCCCTGTCTGCCGGAACGACCTTTTCCACATCTGCTCGCACCCAGTCTTACCCGCAGCCTACGATCCGAACAAGTCAGGATTGTCCCGCGAGGAGGCCGCACGCCAGAGCTTCATCGGGGACGTCCGAAATCACGACTGCGTTTACTGCCGACAGCAGAGGCTCAAGCTAGCGAGGCGCCAGCGGGTTCAGGAGATGCTGGAGGGTGGTCCGCGGGGGTCGGCTGAGGACCGTAGCGACAGCGACAGTGACAGCGACGGGGACACGGAGGGAACCAGAACGCCAAGGACGAAGGGTCTGAGGTGGGCACTGTCAGCTCTGCGCGTAGCAAACGCCCTGGCAAGGCTGACACTGGACGTGACGCACATTAGGAAGATGAAGTCGCTGCACCCCGAAGATGAGGGCGACGAGAACGACGCGAACAACTCCCCACACCTGGTAACGACCTCGAACCGAGACCTCCCCCCTGTCCCCGGCGCATATGGTTATTGGGACGTGGCCAAGAAGGGGCCGGACTGGAAGTTCCTGGCGTTTTACGACTCGCAGGAGCCCAAGATGAAAACCACCGACGATCACTTCTCATAAGATTGTTACGGAGCAGAATGCAGGCACTACAAGATGACAGGACGGGAGCGATTGCAGATTTAATTGATTCGGACATTCGTTCGGAGGGTACATGTGGGTTCGGCGCCTCGGAGCTGCCAGGACCGTCTTATTGAGGCCGGTTTTCCTTTCCAGTTGTGCTGCACTCTGGATTAGGCTGCTCAGTGAAGGGGGTAGGGTTTTCACTTGGATCTTGGGCTTCTTTTCCCCTACAAGGCGTTCTTGCAGTCTAGTTCTCCTTATTTCTCAACTGCCTGGTGGACTGGAAAGCCATTCGTTGCATCATGTTCTGTTGACAGGAGCGACACGGGGGATATTGGTGGGCATGAAACAAGGCGGGGCGAGACGAGGCTGGGAGGCGGAGCTGGTGCGGGCGGAGACGATGGGACTGACCCAGGCGGGGTAGCTTGTCCTCCCAACAACCCCAAACCCCACCTGGACGTGGCCAGCCCGCTGTCATTACAAGGGTCCTTGACATGGTGGGGGCGACACTGGGGTAAATTTCCTACACTAGTACCACCTATAGCCAAGCACCGAGTCCCGACGTCTTCGATAGCCGCAACCAAGCTATGCCCCTTCAACAGCCGCAATCAATTATTAGCACTACTACTTTCTTGTCAGGAAGAGGTCCACCGCGAGCTGTGCACGTCGGCCCCGCTGCTCTATGTGTGGCCTTAAGTCTCCACCGGGTCTTTATTCTTACTTCTGAGCCGAGAGTAATTAATTGACTGACCAGGTTAAGTGGGTGAACGGGTGGGCACTTTCGACGCGTCGGGACGCGTCCAAATGGGCCTTCGGCCGAAAAAGCTTGGCCAAAGATGAGGTTCAAGACGGAATTGAAGAACATTCGCACCTTCAACAAGCTGATCGCCGCCCTCAACACACTCGAAAAGATTGCCTGGGTCCGCCTCGATGATGACACGGCACGCTTCACGGTGATCCCAGAGACTGGATCCCAAGTCTGGGCGTGAGTGTCCTCGCGCCTCCCACCTCCCACCCAACAACAAACCACCCTCTTTGGGTGAAGGGCACGAACTTACCATGGTCTCCTCGCAGATCCCTCTCGATGGACTTCATCTTCTCCGACTACCACATCCAGTCTGCCGAGCCGTCCAACACAATCAACCTTGAACTCCCTCTTGGGCCACTTCAGCGCGCCCTCAAGTCCGCCATCAACAGCGACCATGCGACGCTGCGCCTCACAAAGAAAGACAGCGTACCAGTGCTGTCCATGACCATCCACACCACCCCCGATCAACGCTCAAACATGCCCCCGCCCGCAGCGCCCTTCCACAGCCGCCGCGCCGGCCCAGACAGCGTTTACAA
This sequence comes from Diaporthe helianthi, assembly GCA_001702395.2. Classification (NCBI taxonomy): domain Eukaryota; kingdom Fungi; phylum Ascomycota; class Sordariomycetes; order Diaporthales; family Diaporthaceae; genus Diaporthe; species Diaporthe helianthi. The sequence continues at coordinate 5,103 of MAVT02001149.1, read as the reverse complement.
TGGTGGTGTTGGCGGCGGCGGCGATGACGAGTACGACGACGACGATCCCTTTGGCGACGCCGACCTAGAGGCCCTCGAGCTTACGATGAAGCGCGAGCGCGAGAAGGTCATCACACACGACATCCCCGTCAGGGTCCTGCACCCGGACACGGTCGAGACCATCATGCAGCCCAAGGTCCGCGAGCCCGACGTGCACATCCAGCTGCCGCCGCTGATGCAGCTCAAAGCCATCTCGGACCGCTACACCAAGCTGGCGCTGACCACGACCGCCACCGGCGCAGGCAGCGGTGGCCGAGGAGCAGGAGGAGGGCTGGCGGGGGCCGCCAACGGGCCCAAGCTGGAGCTGTCGGCCAACATGCACGGCGGCCTGCGCCTGCGCATCGCCACCGACGCCCTGGACATCGAGAGCGTCTGGCGCAACCTTGACAACCCGGAGCTCGACCCGGCGCAGCTTGCCGTCCCGCTCGCCGACCACCCCAGCACGCGATTCCGCGAGGCTGGGCCCGACAAGTGGGCTACTGTGCGCGTTGACGGCAAGGACTGGAGCAGGGTGCTGAGCGTAGGCCGCCTTGAGGGGCGCGTTATTGCGTGCTTTGCCGACGACCATGCGCTGATCCTGTATGCGTACGTGCCGCAGTTTGATGATGCTAGTGCCGAAGATGCTGTGGTCACGTATTATGTTTCTTCGTACAGTGCTTGAAACTTCAGATGGTTGATTTGGGGGGGGGGGTTGTGTCTCATTGCATAGCTGTGTCATGTGAGGAGTTCTGGACGGCGTCGTGGAGAAAAAATACTTGGCTTAATAGATGCTCTATATCAGTTGGGTGTTCTGACAACAATAGGTACCAGAATCGGCACGAACATTCCACATTTGGATGCAAGCAGCTGTCCAGCCAAACTTCTAGTGAGTGATGTTTCACATTTTATTTAAGATGTTTATCTCGGGTGTGCGCTACGCGTCCACAGCAAAATTGCCCCTAACATCCTGGGGACAACTTCTAAAAAGGGAACAAACACATTAGAGGTAGGTCAGGCGCAGGGAAACTGATTTCGCAATATAAAACTTTCGAAAGTTTCGGCAGGGTCACGGTTATGGAGTAAATGGGGTAAGTCTTTCATTGAGTGCTACATCTCAACCCACACTGAGCGCCGGATGCTCCAATTCAAGCATAATTCGTCCATATGCTACTCACCATCACCTACAGGCTACGGGGACTCGCTGGTCCTGTCGATGGCCTCCCTCAGATCACGCAGCGCGGCACAACGGGCCGAGCAATGGAAAAGCAAATCCGGCCTCGAATAATCGGGCTCATCCGCCCTCTCCAGGCTCACATCACAGCCCTGGCAGACAAACGGTCCACACTGATGAGCATTGGGCTCGTGCCGGCCCGCCGCCTCCCTGAAAGCTGCCTCCCATTGCCCACGGGTGAGCCGGGCCTGGCTCGTCCCAGACGCGTTGTTGCCGTCGCTGTTTGCGGGCCCCCAGGCTTCCTGTATCCGTGTAAGTAAATTCAACGTCAGCTCCAGTTGGGGTGCGCCTACCGTGCTTGTCAAAGAGTTGGCCAGGATCGCCCCGCTCAGGGGCGGGAACGCCCCATTGTGCACCAGAAGCCTCGAGGTGAGGACACTGTCGAGGTCTTGTCGTGGCCACGGCCGGGTTTGCTGCCGATCGGCACGCAGTATATCCGCCACGCCCAGGGGGTGAGGGCTGCGGACCGGGACCTGGCCCCATGACAGGAACGATGCCGCCAGGATGATGGCCACGTCGACGTATGTGTCGGCGGCGCTCAAGAACAAAAGGCCAAATCCCACCGCGTCGCGGATCTCCTCCTCTGTCACGGCGTGCGGCTCCCGCCTCACGCTGTGACAAAAGGGAAACAGCGGGCAGCCCAGGTCGCTCCTGATCGCCGCGATGGATACCACGCGGAGGCCCTCGGTGACGGGCCCGTGAACGAGGTACTCCATCGGCAGGCTGAGCCACCCCAGGTCCGTGGCGTGGATGAGCGGGTGCGGCCGCCGCGACAGGTCCAGGACCGCAATGTGGCCCGGCTCGGGGCTCATGATCCAGTAATCAATCAGGTCGTACTCGCCCAGCGCGAAGAACACCGCCGTAGGCAGGTCCGCCGACCACGATGTGAAGGGGGTGAGGGAGTCTGTGTCCCCGCCGATGTGGCCTGCGGCCAGGGCCAAGACCTCGCCTCTGGAGAGGTCGGTCAGGGGATGTGGGACGACGGCGGGCTCCCCTGGTGCTCGCCGCACTCGAAAACGCCATGCGAAGGGGTAGATGCCCCTGTCGGTGTTGAGGCCCAGGACCGCAGCTGTGGTTAATGGGTGCCAGCCCCGGAGGAGGATTCGTGGGATGTTATTCCCGCGGGGCCTGTATTTGACGTCGTCGCCGAACGTACCTCTGGATGTTGGCTCCATGCTTTCAGAGTTGTGCTGCCCGTTCATGAGAAGGCTCACTTGTGGTTAGTGATGCCAAACATCAAGTATTGTTGAGAATGACTGTCTATGTAAGATTCTATAAGGTTTTCTGACACAATGCCTTTGTCTTTGCTACTTACTCTAACAATGCTTTGTTCATGATTTCTTCATTTCCTGGTAAGCGGCGAGGGGGCATAAGCTTTGAGTAGTGCTCATTGACTTCCCACGGGACAGTCAAGGCATTTGGTGTCTGCAAGAATATGAGAACAAAGGTCATCAACACAATCAATGGCTTTGTGCTGTCTGGTAAGTTTTGCTAGGGAGCAGCACTCTCAAGTTACTTACCGTGGGCTTCCAAGGTTTGTTGGCGGGCTTTGGATTTACGGCGTCTTGTCAGAAGAGGTCCAATACACGAATTGGGTAATGGAATTCAATGCTGTTCAACTTTTCAGCAACCAGGCAGAAGTAGCTGGTAGAATGCGCAACCAGTAAACCGGAAAAATGAAAGCCTTGGCCAAGTGGAGTTGAAACTGTGCTTATATCAGGCAAAACGAAGGATACCTTTTTCTTTTAAATTAAAAAACAAAATTTTTTTTTTTAAAAAAAAAACTTTTTTCCTTCCCACTGCAGTTGAATTTCTGAATCGTCACCTTTCCTGTGCAAATTATCCCCAATATCAAGGCTGCGATCAAATAAAGCTCGTAGGAAGAGCCGCTTCCAAAACGATGGAGGAATATGTGAGGAAGGGCTATCAGTATATTAGAGTAAAAATGAGATAAAAAGGAAATGAAGTCCATAGTTACAGCCAGCATTCTTAACACAAGAGACATCCTCAGGTAAACAGGATACACCTGACAAACTGTAGACAAATTCACCGAGGACGACTATTCATCCCATTGAAATCCCTAGGTTGAAGTTCTCGGAAGTGGCCAAAAAGAATTCTACCATAGCGTAATATATTTACTCGGGCCTTCACATCCCACATCAGGGTTCCGTCCACTCCCTGTCTGGCCGTTCGAAAATGTGACAGGACAGGATTTCAGCTCACCACTGATGCCGGGAGCCCCTCGTATGTTCTTGAATCGGACAATAATATACTGAGTGGGTAAATAGGCCACAGAGAGCTGGAGACTTTGTTTCACAGAAGACATGGGCTCTGCTCAGGTGCCCGCTTCGTGGTCATAGTACCGGTATTGTCTGCTGGCTTCCGGTTCAAGACGGCGTCCATGTGCTTAACCTTTCGTACAAAGGCGCCACAAGTGAACTTGGTTCTCGCCACAAAATAAAACAGTGAGCCATGAGTACCCATCTTCGCCCGGTTTGTCATTTCACACTGCCTGGTGGCGTCCAACCAGCCCCCCCCCCCACCAACAACAAGAAAAATTATTTACTTAAGTAGACAACAGCCCCCCTGTCGGATAAATTCTTAAAGAATTAACTTTAAAGGATAACTAACCTCTTTACTTTATAATACATATCCTTCTAAGGGATAACTGAGTAGAATAAAAGATGAAAACGGAGATTCGCACACCCTTTTTCGGAGGTCGCACACCTTTTTCTGACTAAGTACGCTGTAGCTAATTAGCGAGTGCCCGTCAACCTCGCTGTACTACCCTAACTAAGTGTTTTTTTTACCTGTGATAATAAGTTTATAACTCTCCTTAGCCTATAAGTAAACACTCCCTTATTAACTACCTATATATTAAGTTATCAAGTAAATACTTTATATAAATGATTAATTAAGTATTAAAATCTATCTCTATCTATTTAGATATTAATTTACTAGCGTTATAGCGGTATTATAGATACCTAACTATTTTAAGCTTAAGCCCTAGTAGTAGGCTAACTATTATTAATAGAACTCTAGTATTACTACTTCTAATTAATGTACACTAGTACTTTCTAACCCTCTAATCTATATATAACTATTTAATAATGGATATAATACCTTTGATGATTTAAAGGCTAAGTTAGATTATTATATAAAGTTTATAGGGTAGCTAGTAGTACTTTAAAGCTTAAAGCCTAACTATACTATATTAATATATAGTTAGGGTCTTTAGCGCCCTTTAACTACTATAAAAAGTAATACCTCTACTATTAAAGCTAATTATAAGTAGTAAGTAATTACTTATATAATAAAGTAGATGTTAGGTAAATAGAAGCTTATAATCTAGGAGTATTAATATACTTATTATAGTCCTTAATATGTACTTAAAGACTAGTATAGCTAGGTATAGTTTATTAAAGAATACCTTAAATTCCTTACCTAAACTACCCGCGATCTATTACTTACTAAGCTAAAAAAGCTTAAAAGTATACTTTAATAAGAGTTCCTAGGTATACTTATTAGGCTTAATATAATGAAAGATTAGTTAGCTAGGTAGTAGAAGTAGAAGTAGGGTATCTATACACTAACTTAAGCTATGCTTAATTTACTTAAGAAGAAAGATTGCTAGTATTACTATATATAAGATATAAAAGAGAGGGTTTCTAGTATTTTTTAGTATAAGAAGGTATAGATAGTATAGATCTAAGAGTAACGATTTACTTAAGGCCTTTCTCTTAACTATACTTACTTAATAAATAATAAAAAGATACCCTTCTTCTAGGGAATAGCCCTTATATATATAAAGAAGATCCTCCTACTCTTTTAAGCTATTATTAAAGGTAAGAAGG
>MAVT02001148.1:0-15971 GCA_001702395.2 Diaporthe helianthi | reverse complement strand
CGGAGCTTGTGAGGGAGGTTGTTGGTGAGGCTGATGTCGAGGAGTGGGGTGGGCGGGTTGTTGAGAGCTGGAGGGAGGGTGTGAAGGGGTTGGCTATGGTTAAGATGGAGTGAGTGGTGGGTGAGTTAGTTGGTGGGTATGCGGGAATAGCTTTAATTCAGCGCATATCAAAAGATCTATTAGAACAACGAACGGTTATTCAAAGATAGAGGGAGAAAAACAATTACTGGAGCTTTTGATTGATTAATGTATTTTGGGTATATCCCCCGCATGCTGCGCTGGGTGATATTGTCGCCATCACATCAATAAGATACCCCCAGTCCAGTCCAGCCTTGCCTGTCCTGCTGCCTGCTCGGTACTCACTTCCTGACTTCCAAAATGCCAGTTGTTATAAACAAACTCCTTGCAATGCAGCCGTCGTAATTCGTGTCTTTTGGTATGTTCCAACCCATCCAACATATAGATACAGTAAGCCCCCTCCCCCTCCTAACTTGTCCTCTCCAGAAAAAAGGACGTCAGTGTTCCCTCATCTTCCCAACCCCCCGAGGTCGCACGCCTTCAACAGACCAAACCTACATCCTCGCACTACTCGCCCTCCTCTTGGACCCAGACCCCCTCTTCATAGCCAAGCTATGCTGCCTCTCCTCGCGCAGGGTGACCCAGATCCAGAACCAGCTGATGACCTCGATGAAAGCAAAGGCGAAAAACACCCTGTTCTTGAGCCCGTCGCCACCCCAGGTGCTTACTACGTAGCTCGGGGGCGGGTGGGTCATGCGGCTGCGGGTGGAGGCGGCGTCGCCAAAGATGGGGCTCGAGGGCGAGAAGAGGAACGAGTAGGTGATTAGGATGAAGGAGAGTAAGAGGCGGACGGGGGCTGTGAGGAAGGGGTGTGTGTGTTAGTTATTTTGGATAGTTATCTGAATTCTACGCGAAGGGGGAAAAAGGGGGAGGGGGGGAGGGGCGAAACATTACCCTGAGTGCCCCAGTGCTCGTACAAGGCCACCTCCTCGGGCATGCTCAAGGACACGAGATCGGTCAGGCCCATGGTTGCCAGGATGACTCCGAGGAAGGCCAGGGCGGGCGAGTGTGTCTCAAAGGTCCGTTCGTAGGGCATCCCCATTGCCTCGCCCAGGACGTAGACCAGGGCCTGGTCGGCGATGGTCATTGGTTTGGTGAGGAAGAAGAAGCCCAGGGTGATGTGGAAGAGCGAGAGGGATGTGATGATTGTTTTTGCGGATATGAGCGCCATCTTTGTCGTTGTTGCTGATGTCGTCGTCGTCGTCGGTTTGGTCAGTCAGCCAAGGGGCTGCTTGTGGTGGTGGTGTTGGCGTTGTCTTGGTTTACTTTGTGGCTGTTCCGGAGATTGGATCGTTTTGCGCCCGCGTGGAAGGCGAGATGTCTACAAGAGACAGAGAAATCCGAGGCGAGAAAGGCAGACGAGGCCGTGTCGCAGTTCAGTTCAGCTCAGCTCAGCTCAGCTCAGCTGTGGAGGGGAGAAGAAGGCGTGATGGAGGTGGACTGTGTGGACTGTGTACTCGGAGCTTGAGCTTGCATTGCTTCCCTTTCCTGTCCAAATGCCGCCCTGTGCTCCGTGCTTGCTGCAGCCCTGCCTGGTTGATTGGGCACCCCACAGCCAGGGTCCTCGCCGCGGCTGCCCTGAAAAGGGGCCGTCGGGAAGGTCCCAGGCCCCACCTAGCAAGGGTAGCTCTTCGGCAGGTTAGGTACCCAAGTACTCCGATTCTTGGGGTAGCTTCTGTTCAGCTAACAAACTGCCACCACCAATGATGATTTATTTCATAGAGCAGACAGATAGATAGATACACACACCTCACAACAAGTCACCCAAAATGTCGTCCTCCCTAGAACAAGAACAACTGTTCGACCCTCCCCTCGACAAACCCCGCCACCTCCGCTACTGGCAACGCTGCGCCCGCACCCTCCTCCCACACCACTACACCCCCACCGACAGCCAGCGCCTGACCCTAGGCTTCTTCATCGTCGCCGCCATCGACCTGCTCTCCGCCTCCTCGTCCTCCCCACCCCCCTCCAACTCCAACAATGACCCTAAAAAGACCACCAAACCTCTCCTCACCCCGTCTGACCGCTGCGCCCTGCGCACATGGGTCCTCTCCTGCCAACACCCCCACGGCGGCTTCTGCGGCAGCCCCTCGCACGTCTTCCCACACGCCGCCCACGACACCAACTCCGAGAGCGGCAATGCGAATATAGCAGCGACATACTTTGCGTTGCTCCTGCTTCCCATGCTCACGGAACCGGGCCATGCTGATGGCGGCGCGTACGTCGGCGTCGACCGGGCCAAGACGCTGCGGTGGCTGCGGAGGTTGCAGAGGGTTGATGGGGACGGGAGTTTTGGCGAGGTGATTTACGAGGTGCCTTCTTTTGGTGGTGGTGGTGGTGGTGATGGTGAGAAGGATACGGGGAAGGACAAGAGAGGCAAATATATCGTCGGCGGAGGCAAGGACATGCGGTACTGTTACCTCGCCGCCACCATTCGCTGGATCCTCAGGGGCGACGTGGCTGAGGAGGGTGACGAGGCGTACGTCGAGGACATTGACGTCGCCGCGCTGGTGCGCCACATCCGCCGCAGCCAGTCGTACGATGGGGGGTTCTCCGAGAGTTTGGGCCACGAGAGCCACGCCGGGTATGCATACTGCGCCGTCGCGGCCCTGGCGCTGCTGGATCGGCCTGTGAACAACGACGTCGACGACGACGATACTCCCGGTGATGACGAGATAAGTCAACAACAGCCGACACCGTCTCCACATTATACACAGAGAAAGATGTTACAGGAAGGGATAGGAAACATCCCAGGCTTCATATCCTTCCTTGTCTCCAGGCAATTCGCATACCTCGAGGCGCAGGAAAAAAAGGCAGAAGAAGAAGACGACGAGGACCCGGACACGGAAAACTTCCAGATGGCCAGCCTCTCACTCTCCGAACACACCCAAGACGACGACGACCACACGAAACACGTCGGCTTCAACGGCCGCTGCAACAAGGTCGCCGACACGTGCTACACCTGGTGGGTCCTAGGCTCGCTGTCCATCCTGGGCGTCCTCGACCAACCCACCGAACGCTCCTCCTCTTCATCGTCACCACCCGCGACGGCAACAACAACAACAACAACAGCCGTAGTCGACCCCCAATCCCTAGCCGCATCCCGCACATTCCTCCTCGAAAAGACACAGCACGCCATAGGCGGCTTCGGGAAACGCGCCCGCGACCCGCCTGATATCTACCACTCCAGCCTGGGGCTATTCGCCCTCGCCACCATGGGCGACCCATCTCTGAAAAAGGTCGACGCGGAATTGGCTGTTAGTGTGGACACGGTGAGGAAGATTGAGGCTGGGAGGAGGGGGTTGTTGAGGAGGGCTAGGGGCAACCGTGGGAACGGCACAGCAAGTGGTGCGGACGCTGCTTCTGCTGCTACCGGGGCTGGGTTTGGGAAGGCACTTGTGGATATGGCTGTTTCTATGGGCAGTGGTGGTGGTGGTGGTGGTGGTGGTGAGAGGCCGGCTTGGTTGGATGTTGTGGTGTGAGGGGGGCATCTGGATGCACCCCTGGCTGCCATCAAATCAGTATTTACCACCAGCCCGCCTGTCTCAATCATCACACATAGCCGGGGCTCTTGGTGTAAATCATCTTCGAATGCCTTACATGGCTCCACCATAACATTGTCATGGCTCCAGTCTCAGGTCTCATGTTCAACCTTGTCGAAACCCTACTACTATTTGTGGCCTCTTTTGTACCCGCTACCAGCGATCTAACCAGGCCGGTGTCGTGCTTGACTCGTCATTGACGACAGGCAGCTTTGATTCAACTACAACGTCACCGGAACAACAACAAAGAATCAGCAGGAGTGTCATTTTCACATCCAGATTCATTCTTGTGCTTGAATGCCAGGAGGTGAGTCAAAAAAAAAGACTGATGCCGGCGGGCGGACGAGCCAAGGTGGAGGAAGAGTGGGAGGGGTGCAGTGGACAGAGGGCGAGGCATTCAACCCGGACCAGACGAAGAACGATCTTGTCTTCTCGTCACCGCCCCTCCCCTCCAACCACGTATGGCAGAAGAAGATCATTGTGTCGGTGGGAGGGGGGGGGTAGGGGCAGGGGGGATCCGGAGCCACGGTTCAAGTTTGAAATTCATGGGTCGCCTGATGTTACCTAGTCAACTGGTAGCAATGCTTCATCAACGTTAACTCTTGTCGAGGCGGTTATTAGTCAAGGGGAAGAAGTCCATAGTCCCCTAGAAGCATAACCAAATAAGGCACACACAATTCAACGATAACCAAACAAGTCTCATCAGAGATCCATTCACTCGTGTTTGAACAACAGTTATATTTCCACGAATGGTTGCCTCCCCTAACTTTGATGCTAGAGAGAGAATCCCGAAGGGTTTATTCAGAGGTATCACTGAAGACTGAGGGGGAAAAACCGAAAAGAGAAGAAGAAGAAGAAGAAGAAGAAGAAAAAAAAGGTGACCAAGGCTTCAATGGGGGCTTTTGGGCTATAAAGTACATAAGATAGTAAAAAAAGACGAAAATAATAATAAGATAACAACGTTTGGTACAATAATCTGGAGACAAGAAAAATCAAAATGTCAAGGTAGAGAAGAAGAAAACGCTTGCGCCCGCCTCGTCGAAGGATGCCGACTGACTGACTGCCTCCCTGCCTCACAGCACGCAGTCCAGGTAGGAGGAAGTTTGCTTGTATGTGGGTGGACAGATGGAATGAGTATGTGAGGAGCAGGTTTTGACGAGAATGCGAATGACGTCCATCGTGGGGCGGTGAAGCGGTCGCTGCTCAAGGTCGTTTCGTTTTGTCGATAGATGAAGAATAACTGGCGGAGAAGTAAGGACGTTGATCGGTAGGGAAGAGGCAGGAATGGTAGGTAGATAGAATGGAGATGAAGAAAATGTGGTATCTTGCGGCCACCTTAGCCGTGTGGTATGTGGTAGAATCCCCCCATAGCGCCGGTTGGAAAATGTCTCAAGTTTGGTAATTAAAATAATGTGTGATGATGATGTTCATGTTGCGGTGATGGTGGTGGTGGTGGTAGTGGAGGAGGTGGTATTGTCGTAAGAACTTGCAGCTCATGTTGTGGGCTGTGGTCGCTGGGGGTCGAATGCGTCGTTCGTGAATGCGTCCCGTCTTGCCGCATCTCGAACACCAGACTGCAAGGTCTAGCTGAATAGCTGTCATGAGAACAGTACCGCTCCATCACCTCAGCTCACGGCAGTCGTTGTCCCAGTCCAAGGAAGCGCGCCGTGGCCCACAGCAGCCATCTCATCCTCATGCTCCTTTGCAGCGCCGTTCTGGACCTTCTCCAGCTCGCCCGGCTCGAAGATGCGCTCCTCGACCTTCTCGCCAGGTCCTCTGACCACGGGGGTAAAGCTCTCAACCTCCTCAACATCCTCGTCTTCCTCGGCCAGGCTGCGGAACTTGACGGTATCGCGGTCGTCCTCATCCTCGTCCTCGTCCTCCTCGAGCATGTCATGGGCCATCCCGAGCGCCTCCTCGTCCTCCTCCTGCACAGCTGCGATCTCGCCGCTGCGTCGGCCCCCGCCCATGCGATCGCTACTCGCACTGCGACTGTGCGACGGGGTACTGCCGTGATTGCTGCCGCTGGCGCTACGGTTGCCGCTGCCCCCGCCGAAGGCTGTGGACGGGCCTTTGAACACGTTCCGTTTGCGCTTGGCAAAGAAGGGCATGCTGCGCTCACCGAACGAGGCGAACGGGTTGGGGGACCCTGGTGCTGGTGGTATCATCGGGCTCGCGGCTAACCTGCCACCGCTGCGGCTAGCACCACTGCTTGGGGCTGCCTCGTTGTACAGGGCAAGCGGTGGCCCTGCGCCTCGGACGAGTCGGATATTGCTGGGGAAGTGGGTCGTGCTGGTGGGTGTTGCGGGAAGGACTTTGACAGAATGGTGAGGGCTGCGGCCTGTTTGCATGGGCGTCTTGGACATGTTGGTTGAAACAGAGTTAGCAGACGACGTAGATGAAGCCTTGGAGTGGGTATGGTAATGCTGCGCGTGGTGCATAGACCTCACAGAGGACACGGATGAGGACGTCGACTTGCGACCACGGAGGCCTGCTGAGGGGCGACGGACGGCAGATCGTGGTGTGATGGGCGATGGCGAGAGAGATTGTCTCTTGTACGAGTGTCCCGTAGGCACACGGCGATGGACAGACGGACCGCCCGAGGAGGAGAAGCCTCCTGGGGTAGATGGGCTGCTGATCGCGCTGGCCGTTTGCTGCCCGGATGACCCTACAGGTTTCCTTGTGAAACCGTTCACGACCAGGTTTTGGGGGAGCTGGGACACAGTTGCCTGCGGGCTGTGTGTTGGGAGATTCTTTCCTGTGTGAGGCCTGGGGCTGTTCTCCTTGGACAGCTTGCCCTCCTTCCCGGCTCGGCTCTTAGCACGCAGGTCTGGGGTTGAGTGGCTCTGGTTCCTGTGGTTGTGCTTATGCCGCCGCGTGCTCTCGACAAGCCAGTTGGTGAGGTTCTTCCAGTGTGCCATGATCCCCTGCGACGGCCGTTTGCGCACCTTCTGCTGTGGTGTTGTGTCGGAATCCAGACCCCGGCTGCTGCCCCTTCCTCCTGCCAGGGCGTCACTCGTCGTGACGAGGTGTAGCGTAGACCCTCTGGACCGCGCACTACGGAGTACGCCGGGCACGCCCTCCTTAGGTGGCGGGATTGGCCTTCGGTTACGTGACGTGCTGACGGACCGGATCGAGTCCTTGTCTATTGGTGGAGGTGGGTTGTCCGTATCAGGGCTGAGTGTGGCATTCGACTTGCCCGCCTCGGGAAGGCCTGGGAGGTCCGTGATCTGGAATTCCGGGTAGTACCCGCTTCTCCTCTCGGAACGGCCCCGTGGCCGAGGCAGAGGTGCGTCACCGAGCTTAACGAACGATCCCTCCTCGCCAACGGGTGCTAATCGTTCGAGGCGGCTGGAGGCCTGGGAGAAGCGGCGTGAGGCCCTGCGGTCCGTCTCTTTCTCCTTGCGCTTCCTCTCTCTCCTCTTCTGCTTGCGCTCCTCCTTCTCCAGCAGGAGCGTCCACCAGCCGGCGAGGGTGTCGCATTTCTGGGCCAACACGGATTCTATCACATGGTCAATGTTCACGCCAGCACTCTTCATGCGGTGCAGACAGTCTCGTTCCACGGCTGAGCTAAATGGTTCCAGCCGGTCCTTGCTGAGGATGGCCCGCTGCTCCGGGGCGTACTCGGAAAGGAATGGGTGGTTGAGAATGTCGGACAGGGCCGGTCGAGGGAAGGGGCGTTTCGAAAGCAGCTGCTTCAGGAGGGACAAGGCGTCTGGTGGTATGTGGTCAGGGTAGTTGGGCTCTTCGCCGAGGATCTTCCGCCGTGTGGTGTCGTCGTCATCGTCGTCGAAAGGCAGCTCGCCACACAACAGGGCGTATAATATGATACCCAAGCTCCAGACGTCCACCTTTTCCCCGGCGTACTTCTCCCCCTTGAGCATCTCCGGGGCCGAGTAGCATATTGTGCCGCAAAAGGTCTGCAGGTAATTTGTCTTGCCCTCGTACTCGCGCGCAAAGCCAAAGTCGAGCAGCTTGACGTTCTCGTTCTTGTCGAGCAGGATGTTCTCGAGCTTGAGGTCGCGGTGGACGCAGTTCTGCTGGTGGACATAGGCGACGGCGCCGACGAGCTGGGTGAAGCTCTTCTGGACCTTGTCGACGGGCAGCTTGCCGTGTCGGAGGAGGTAGTCGTAGAGTTCCTCGCCTGGGACGGGCATCAGTACAGGGACAGACCCTATCGATGGTTGCTTGCCCCCATTGGTGTTGTGGCCTCTTACCTGAGCAATATTCCATGACCATCCATACCAGGTTCTCGGTCACCACCACCTCGTACAGCCTCGCGATGTGCGGGTGTACGAACTGGCGGTGGTGGTGGATCTCCCTGGCGAGGTTGGAGTCATCCTTCTTTGCCGACTTGAGCACGACCTAAGATGCGCAGGGGAGGAAGTCAGCCAAGGTGCCCTTCCTATTGAGTGGCGTATCCCCATGCCATCATCACAATCACCATAACTATCACATGCCTTTGACCCATTTGTGAGCTTGTGCGAGGCGAGGTAGACCTTGCCGAAGGAGCCCTTCCCGATCAGGCGGCCGAGCTGGTAGTTGCCGACGGTCTTGAGGTCCTTGTTTGAGAACTCATCGAGCAGCTCCTGGTAGGAGCGGTTGAGCTTGGCCTTCTTCTCGTCGGCTTGTCTCCGTGCCGACTGCATCTCCCACCGCTAAGACCCCAACCCGACGCGAGTCCGCCGGGTATGTAATCGCCGCCAGAGTGCGTCACTGAGTGTGCTCGAGATGGGATTCCGTGTTAGATCCGAGCTCAATTGACCGGTCTGGAGTCGGCGGCAGGTGTGTATGGCAGGGTGGGAGCAAAAGTCGAGAAGAGATTGGGTAATGGCATCTGATCGTGGAGCCGCAAGGCGTGTTTGGTGGCCAATTGTGGTGGTCAGGGGCTTGTTCGTCGGGTGATTTGAGCTAGGATAATGATGCAAAAGGGGCCCAATCGTTGGCTGAAGGCTTTGGGTATCGTTGAAGATGGCACAGATGAGGCTCAGAGGAGTTGACGAGAAAAAGGGCACAAGCCAAGGAGGGGCATTTCTGGAGCAGGAATCGAGAAGATGGGACGAGTTAGAACAGGAGTGACATGACAAGGCAAGTAGTCCAAGTTGCACACTGCATACTGCAGTGCAGGTCCGAGTGCAAGCGCAGGTGGGCCAAGATTGAAGCTGTGGCGCACAGCACACACCCACCGTGTGCCAGGGTTCACGTCACATCCCTGTGGGTGCACATGTGGTCGGGACATCTGGATTAGGTAGCGGGAAGCAGGGGAGCAGGGATCAGAAGACGACCCAGACTGCCAGACTTGTCCTCGTGGCTGCCATTTTGGGTCACTGGCCATTTCTGCCACTGCTGTACCTCCTGCAATTGACTCTTTGCTCGAGTGTCCCAGAAGTCTGAATGGTATTGCTGGATGCAATGCAGGAAGGCATTTTTTGGACCAGATTTTGGTGACATGACAGGAGGAGATACAACAGGCAGTGAGAGTGCACACACAAACTGCTGCATGCGACAAGTAGACAATAACACAGGGCAGATCATTCAGGGGCCCCACTCATAATGATGATCGATTCTGCTCCCATCCTACAGGCCACTAATGAACCTTATGTGCTCACCAAAAGTCCATTTCTGAAGGCAACCTCATTACCATCCTCATTACCATCCTCATTAGCCACCACCACATTTGATGTTATGAATTACAGATTAACACATGTATGCCCACTAAACTAACCCTGTAGCTGGCTGCCTTGTTATGTGACAAAAAATCAGCTCAGACCTACCTACGTCAGCATTACTTGCATACTAGAACTACCATGCAGTAGTTTAATTACCAGACTACCTAGGTACTTAGTACTTGAGTATGTATTGTGTATACCAAGCCACATCCATACATAATAACAAGCCACAAGAACCACCTGCATCTTTCCAGAAGCAAGCAATGAATGATTAAGTGGATGGCCGCGTTACTGGGGGCATGGGATACCTGGGAACCGGGCCCCAATCACCCGTCAATCGCCCGCTCAGGGCCACCCCCAGCCAGGCCAAGATCCTCGCTTCTCGATTGATCCGGTGCGGGATCGACAGTAGGACCGTCGGGCAGCCTTAACGTTGCCATGATGAATCTTTACAGCCACATGGAGGTAGTCTATTTGCTCAAGCTTCTAAAGTACATAGACAATAAGGAATAGCAGCAGACAATAAGGATGATCACAGTTTTCTCCCGTCTCAAGCTGGGGTCCTTGTTCCGGGGACCATTACCTTTTTTTTTTCCTTTCCTTTTTCTCTGTATCCCCTGTCATGTTCCTTCCCACCCCGTCAGCCTGTTACAGGGAACGGGTTGTACGGGTGGCCGACATCCCCGGGATCAGTACCACAAAAAGGTGGGGTTCCGAGTCCAGGGAGGTGGCTTGACCACCTGTGGCTGATGATGACATCGACATCCAACGACGTTTTCTCGTCTTTGTCTTGAGTCGGGGCCCAGATCTGTGGGCACCCTGGCAGCACGCTGTGATCACAGCTATCGTAGGAAGATTCCAGCGCTCACATGGCAGCTCTTGAACCGTTCCTGCCCACACAGTGCACAAATCCGGGGAATGTCTATATGGCTTGGTTTTAAAAAACGGCAGGCCGGCAGGGACGGCGTCTTCCATCCATGTTCAGCTGCTACACAGTGCCCGCCCTGGGGCTGGCTTGTTAACAGGCGCGCCCCACGGGGATTAGACTTAGATTCAGGGCCGGGCTACTACTGCAGACTACCTACGGAGAACTTCGCGACGTTGCTCCATTGGAACAGCCGCTGCAGGTGCTAATGTAGTAATCTCCGCCATTACTACGCGTCGTCAACTTTTACACCCACTGGATACTTCTCTCTCAAATTCACAAGTTCATAGTAGCCTTGCAACTATTGACTTCAGGAGTGTTGAACAAGATTCAGCCGGTGCAGAAACAGAAGTATTCCAAGGTTTCTCAACAGACCATGATCTCCCTAGATCTATTAGCGCCAAAGAGTCTGTGGTCCTACGCGAATGACACACTGCAGGGGCGCCCACCTGCCAGAGAAGAAGCTACCACGGATCAACCACTCATTGGCGTCGCGTCGACATCGCAAGTGCCGTCCTAGCACAATCTCGACAGGGTTGCCAGTCGCGCGGCTCGCGCCCGCTCCCTTGGGACCGCCCACACCCGCCTGCAGCTACTTGTAGTTAGTCCGCCATCAGCTTGTAGTCTAAGCTCTTGCCACTGCTGGCGCAAGCAGAATAAGATCAAACCTAGGTATTGTCCTGCTTCCTGTACTCACATACCACACAGGTAGTCTACGTACGCGATGGCATCGTAACAGCGTCTGTCAGACCATTCTTTCTCCGTGGCATGGAGGTGTCTTGGGGCTAACTACTTTCTGTCTTTGCTGGATCTTGTCCACTACGTTAAGTGTAGCAAAAAAAAGTCTTGTGGCCGCAATGGCATAAAGTTCAGAGTTACCTACTTAAGTAGGTACTTGGCTGAGGTAAATTCCAGTGTTGGAGCCGCCTTTTGTCTGACGACAGACCTCTGCACACTATTCATGCTACTCACCATTTTAATGTTCCAGGTTTCCTAACATGACTTTAAGTCACTTACATGGGGAAAGCAGATGTGGGGGATGTGTCTCAGCCCAGCCAGGTACTCCTTCCTACCCTCATGGATCCGTAGGTGAAATTCATGGATAAGCCTGCCTCATGCCTGTCATGTGTACTAAGTATGCATATAACAATATGAGCGAAGCCGGGAAAGCGTAACCTATGCATCAAAACTAATCCAATTTTAAGAGTTTCAATTCGCCTACTCAAGTGCTATTGTACTTGTTGAGCCATTTTAACTTAAACGGGCAGGTGCTTTTCAGCTTGAGGGACGTCACTACCTAGGTATAACGCTTGTGAGTAGAGATGGTCCAGTGTCCTGACTCCTGCACTGCTTGCCAAAGCATCTCCTGGCCTATCTGTGCAATTACACAAGTATTACATAAGAAGTAGGTACCTAGGTAAGCTACAGTCGGCAGACAAAAGTTTCGCCACACCCCCATTTTCACACCAAAAACAGCTAAAAGTCACTACTTTCAACACTTTATATATCAACCACTACTTACCTAATTAGATTTTAACTAATATAGTTTAGTTATATTTTAATTTAACTTTACTTATAATATACTTAGAACTTTTAAATATTTAATTTTTAAAATTTTATTAGTCTTTAAATTTTAGTCTTTATTTTTAAAAATACTTCTAAATATATTAAAATAGAGTAAAATAAGAAGTTTATATATAATAATAAAATAAAATACTAATAATCTAAGTTTAATACATTAAATTTATAATTTATAAGGTAGAAAGTGGTTAAATTGAGGAATTTTAGTGTGGCGAAACTTTTGTTCAACCACTGTAGTATGCCCTCTAACTATCATCTATCTCACTGTAAGTGGTGTTGTTCTTAATCCGTTGACAAGCCGAAGGCGTTACGGTTCCTTCATACAGTGGTAAACGCTTAACTTGTAGCCACTACCTAGAAGAGTGAGTAGCTAGGTCACTTTGTCAGATCCTACCATGGGGTATTCTCAGCAACCTCACAATAAGTCGATTATTTCCCTTCGTCCACAATGAGTCATTGAAAACTATGTCATGAAAACGGTAGCATAATTTAGCAATGGATAATAGCGTCCGGGAAGGCAGATTGCGGTGTCGGTCAACTAAGTTCTTCTTACCCTAGGGTACTTTACAGTTCGAGATTTGTACACTCCACCACTATTCTACCCAGGTAGGTACTTACACAAACACAAGTTTCCTACAATGACAAGCGCAATGCAACGACACGATAGTGATAGCTAGAAGTTAGAGGTGTATATCCTACCCGGCCAGAATTGGTCTAGAAGGATAAGATATAATGTATCTTTTTAGATAAACATAGTAAGCTAGTTAGAAGCCAATTCTCGACACTAATGGTGCTATGTTACACTTGACAAGGCTAAAGCTATCACGAGCCGCGGGTAACCCAGGTTAGCACCATCGAGAACTGGATGAAAATTCTCTCACTGTGTCTTCCACACACGGACAAAAATTACCCAAAATGGGAACTGATAACGGCCACCACATACCTGACTTAGTTTCTGGCTCTCATCAACCGCGTTGTTTTCAAAGCACCCACATAATGTCCCGCCACGTTCCAAGACCGCTTAAAAGCAATTGCCCAGCTCACCGAAACCGAGACGACAGTCATGCTTGAACCAGAGCTCGCAGCAGACATGAATGAATCGGTAGTTAGACCAACTGCCAATACACCT
This sequence comes from Diaporthe helianthi, assembly GCA_001702395.2. Classification (NCBI taxonomy): domain Eukaryota; kingdom Fungi; phylum Ascomycota; class Sordariomycetes; order Diaporthales; family Diaporthaceae; genus Diaporthe; species Diaporthe helianthi. The sequence continues at coordinate 3,047 of MAVT02001148.1, read as the reverse complement.
GCGATTAAAACGACCATCTTCATCTTCTCTGATACGCACGGTATGCCTCTTGATGAATACTTACCCTCACCACGCGCAGATGTCGCCATCCACTGCGGCGATTTGACGGAAGAGTCCAAATTAGCTGAAATGCGAACAACTCTCGGGCTGCTGAAGAAAATCGATGCACCTCTGAAACTCGTTCTTGCCGGAAACCACGACTTCACTTTAGACACACCGTCCTTCAAACAGAAGATCGAACAAGCACGGCCCCCTCTCGAGCCCGCGCTTGTGACAAAGGAGTACGGTGATTACGGCGAAGCAGAACAGCTCTTCGCCGGGGCAGAGGAGCACGGAATTCACCTTCTCCGCGAAGGCACCCACCGCTTTGTCCTGTCGAATGGTGCTGGCTTGACGGTATACGCGAGTCCCTATACACAGTCGCTGGGCGATTGGGGCTTCCAGTACAAGCCAGATCAGGGACATGTGTACGACATCGAGAAGGGCACTGACGTTGCCATCACACATGGACCACCGCGAGGTGTCCTCGACCGAACCAACGGCCGCGAGCGCGGTGGCTCCTCTGAGTTATTTGCTGCAGTGGCTGCGTCGAGACCACGGGTCCACTGCTTTGGCCACATTCACGAAGGCTGGGGCGCCAAGATGGTCACATGGAGAGGGGAACGGAGCCATCAGCCCTCGCATCTGACCGATATAGACCACGGCAGATCTGAGGTTGTGGAAACACTCAGCAAAATCCTACCCGGAAAGTACAACACGCCCGAAGATGTAGCGCTGAAGGACGCGAAGCTTGTGAAGTACCGTGAGCAAAGGCATTGTCACACAAGTCACTGCCACGATGACGACTTTCCTCTGCAGGCCGAGAAGCAGACGTTGTTTGTGAATGCAGCGATTAAGGGTGGCGACGATGGATTGCCCGTGCAGTTCCCGTGGCTTGTGACTTTGGAGCTCCCTGAATCAGAGGCAACGAAACAGAAGGAAGCCATGTCCAGCATTCATGAATTCTGCGGGAAGCGAGGGACCGAGGACAGTGAGCACAAAACAATCCCTGCCAAGCGAAAAGGCCTAGATAGGTGAGGAATTGGCTGTCTTGCTCTGATATCTCTCTGAGCTCGAGTCCCAAAATAGTAATACATGGCACCACAAGATGAGGAAGGTGTGGTTAACTACAATGAATACATTTCAAACTCTCCAACCATTGTTGATTCTCAATGCCCTGTACTTGTATTTTATACGATTGGAAAAGTCCGGCCGAGGATGACCTAGATCTACCAGCAATGAATGGGTCAACCTTCCAAGGTTCTCGGGCCGAGGATGGGTCACGCCTGGGTGTCCGCAGACGAGCCAAACCATGGATCCACGAGCCAGCCTGCTCTTCCTGAGCTACATTCTCGTACAATCTAAAGTGAGCTGGTTGCGGCTTCCCGTCAGATAGTCGAGCTACCATCAACGACTCCTACGCACTCCCTGACCCTGGATCTCATTCATAACACTTGAGCACTCCTACGCGACAGTGTCTCAAGGTCCCTCCAAGGCTGTACAATCAGCGCGGAGGCCAAACAGCCAGCGAGGCATTTTCCCGAACCCCGAAGTATATCACGCGATCGTCAGCTGTTTGGGCTGAGCCCCGCCACCCCCGCCTGAACCCATCTGACAGCAACGCCACTTCGCTACCAACAGGCAGTGATGCCGAGCCAGGCGGGCTGCTAGCACGGCCTTAAATACCCGCTCCTTGGCCATACCATAGACCGCCGCGGTCGAGCTGCGAGCAACGGAAGCCTCGTTCCCGAAGCTGCTCGGGTCGGACGGTCGCACTCGTGCGGTGACGGCACGGGCAAGGGCAGAGGCAGGAACAATGATCGATGGTTCTAGGGCTCTCGCGTGAATCCTGTATTGGCCCATCGTGTAACATACGACACGACGGGAGGAATCCGTTACGAAGAAGGGCAGGTAGCGTAATGTAGCAGCTACTGCTAGTAAGTATGTGCACTGGCTACCTAGGTACCGTACAAAGTAGCCCACCCACCTCTAGATATACCTACATTTCATTTCTATATTAAACATAAAGTAAGGGTATTTAGCTAATTATAGAGTTATTGATTCTTATTTGCGCATGTTTATTAGTAGTGTTTTACTAATTATACTTTAAGATATATATAAATTAATAATTTAAATTCGTAGAGTTATTATACGACTTTGTATAACTACTTTTATTAATTAAAATATATTCCTTATACTATAATATTTAGCTTATAATACTATAGTTTATATAGCAAGTAGTAGTATATTCGTAATAAAATATAAAATTATAAATATTGTTATAATATTTTATAATGTTAAACACTAACGAGTTGCGTACTTCAACAAGTTGCGCATTTTTCCCAAAACTACTATAGTTTACTTTCTAACGGCGTTTTTTCGCGCTATATTTTAAAATGGAAAAAATAAAAGAATTTATTATTTAGCTTGCTATTTAAGCTATTTAAAAAGATTTAAAACTAAGTAGGCAATATGCATCTAAGATATACAATATACTTAAATTAACCCTTTGTAATAAAATAGCTAGTTAAACTATATAATATAATATTTACCCTAACAATAAGAAATTAACAAAAATAGAAAAAAAAGTTATTGCTTAATATATACTTAATTAGAATTTACAAGGATATTTACTTATCTTTAAGGATATAAAAGATATAGCTAACTTTTTGCTTCAAAACTGTAACAATAGCGCTATTAGAAAAAACTAGGCGCAAAAATTTATTGCATTAAAACTACATTTTAAAATACGCATTAATTGCATATACAATTACCAAAGGGCTCTATACAAAAACTTAAATATAATAAACGCATAGTTTAACCTTATGTTAAATATACGTGCAAAATATAGGATTTTAGATAGCAATACCTATAACTTTAACAAAACAAGCTTTATAATAAGTATTAGTACACCCAAAATAGTAGTTATAGGTGTAAATTAACATAGATAAGCAAAATTAATATAGCCTAGAAATTAGCAATAAGTAATAGCAATTAAACTAGTTAGC
>MAVT02001147.1:0-15989 GCA_001702395.2 Diaporthe helianthi | reverse complement strand
CTTAAATAGTAAGCTAAATAATAGATTCTTTTGTTTTTCCTATTTTAGAATATAGTACGAAAAAACGCGATTATAAAGTAGACCATAATAGTTTCCGGAAAAGTGCGCGACTCGGCGGGGTGGGCGACTCGTTGGTATATAACGTTATAGCTTAACACTATATTAACTTATATTAAATAAAGGCTGTAAGTTATAAAGAATTTTATCCTAGTTAACTTAAATATTAATATAAGTTTTCGATGTAGTAGAACTTACTATATTTATGTAAAAGAAAGTACATTATATTATATCTTTCTAAAATACTTCACATTAGTTTAGCTTAATAAGAAATCGTAATAAGATAAATAGTTTATAACTTAACTTTAAATGTTTAAGCCTAGGCTTTAGATATTCTAAGATAATTAAGTCTCATCTCACTAAATATTATATATACCTTTAAATGTTATTTAATTCTCGATTAAACGTCGAGACGAGTCGTTAAAGTAATTTTAATAAAACTATATTTATTAAGTTACAAGGTTATAATTATATAATTATACCTTATATTCCGTATATAATATAACGTATTTACTTCATTAAATATATATTACATATTATATAGCTTACTATATTATACTTAATATATGTTTAAATATATAATGTAGGTAAGTAGTACATTTAATATAAATATTATTTAACCCTAAGATAGCTACATACGTATAAAAAAGATAGTAAGGAATGAAAGCTATAAATATATATATATATAGTAAGTCTTTTAAATCTTAACTATGAGGTAAACCTTATATAGCGAAATATAAAATAAAAGATTAGAATGAAAACTTATGAAACTTTTATAAGATATATGTATATTTCAAATTAGTACTAGTATTTGTTTTATAAGGGGGGGACTATTAGAGGTATTTCTTTAAGCTACCCTTATTCTTAAAGTAGTTAGAAGGCCTTTAGTCTAACTATTTAGAAGCTCGGGTTTATCTGTTACCGAACATTCAACTGATGATTCTGCAAAAGACGGTGACCGTTGTGAGAGCCTTGGGTAGAATTCCCGGTACTGTACACAGTACCCTGCCAGGCAGAAAGGTATCCGTTATAATTGATCCATGACCTGGATCTCGGTCTCTGATAAAGGTCAGCGCGAACCATTCTCTTCTTGGCAGGTGTCTGACTAGGTTGGTTCGTATCCTCTCCCTTCCCCAGCCCGAGTACATAGTCTATTGGTCAGCGATAGTGGTCTCGCTGGTTCCAGTGATGGTTCGACGATCATTCGTCATTCAGCAACTCCTTCAGCCCCTTAGCTTCGTGACACCCCCTTGCCGCTTGATCCTTCTGGCGCGCGGGGAAGCTTCGATAGTGCTGTGGCGTCTGGGTTGCACGTATGGCATTGGTCGATTGGCGATGTGACCGTGACGATGTTGGTCCTTTTGAGCAGGGGGCAGACCATTGGAACCCCTGCACCTGCCCAGGTGTGCCAAGCACCTTGGAAAGCTTATCTGCACATGTGGGTACCATCCCGCGGGCCCTGGTTCGTGCAACCTGGGGGAGAACCTGCTCGGTGGGTTGATATAATTACTATATTGATCGCGCCAAGTCTCTAGTTGCGCCTTGCCCGTGTGTTACCTCCTCTATTCCGCGTCTCCACATTGATCCAGCCGGGAATCGCATCGTGGTTGCGGGAGCTACGAGTCTTGGCTGCGCCGTGCCTACTGCAATATGCCGTTCAACATCCGAAAACCGTTCGTCCGGCGGGCGACTGATCATCCTGTGACCGAGGGCAGTGTGCCGGCCACCGTCAATGAAGTCGACGCTGATGGGAAGACTGTTCCCTCCACGGATAGTCCTGCCCAGGAAGATGCCGCCATCTCCTCGGGCGTGGATCAGCTGAAGAAATTCAAGAAGACTCACCAATGGGATTATAACCTCGACTATGACACCATTGTATGTTCTTGATACGTTCTTTTATCCGTATGCGTGCATACACGTCATCGCTGCTCCTCACTGGTCCTGAAATCTTGAATGGGCCTGTCTCGCGGTAGTGGAACACAGCCGAGATCACGGCGAGGTGCTCACTGCTGCCACATAACTTCATCAACGGCCGTCGTCAAAATAGCTGCGTGCATACCTTTTGCTGACCCGTGGACAGGAAGCTGCCACGAAGGTTGCCGAGACCGACGATGTCGAGAAAAAGGCCAACTTTGAGCATGCCTTGCTCGAGGAGGACTCGCCGTACTTCGAAGTCAGAACCACAGTACGAAACTACGACGAGGAAATGCCAGCAAACACCATCAGGGCCTGGGTTATCGGGCTGACTGCGACTACGATCGTCTCTGCAGTGAACCTCCTTTTCTCTCTGCGCAACCCATCGATCAGTATTTACGTCTATGTTGTGCAGTTGCTTGCGTATCCCGTGGGATGCGGCATGGCTCGTGTAAGTCACAATACACAAGTATCATTGATGCTCCTTCTGGTTCAAGACAAGGCATCTGACAAGTACTGGCTGCAAAGGTCTTACCGAATCATGAGTTCAACACATTCGGGTTAACATGGAACCTCAACCCCGGCCCCTTCAACATGAAGGAGCATGCAATCATAGTAATGATGTCGTCTGTGTCGATCCAGGGAGGTGTCGCCTATGCGACCGACGTTCTCCTGGCTCAACAAGTATTCTACAAGCAGCATTTTGGCTGGGGCTTCCAGATGCTCCTCGTCCTCACCACGCAGTGCATCGGGTTCGGCATGGCCGGAATCGTGCGCAGATTCCTGGTCTGGCCTGCTGCCATGATCTGGCCTCAGACTCTGGCCCAAACGGCTCTTATGTATACTCTCCACGATCACAAACCGACCGATCCCGCCCTTGCAAATGGTTGGAGCATTGGTAGATATCGATACTTCCTCTACGTCTTTGCAGGGAGCTTTATATGGTATTGGTTCCCAGGCTGGATTGCCCAAGGTCTTACCTATTTCGACTGGATTTGCTGGATAGCGCCCAACAATATGGTGGTTAACCAGATCTTCGGTAACAATGCTGGATTCGGTCTTGTAAGTGTACCAATCTGAAACTTCTTCCCCATACCTACCGTGTGCTGAGCTACAGCTGACCGGACATCTGGACAGCTCCCAATAACATTTGATTGGACTATCATGACTGCCTTCATTGGCAGCCCCCTGCCATATCCTCTGTTCTCCATCGTGAACACGCTTATTGGTGTCTTCATTTTCTTCCTGGTGGCCGGGCTCGGCGTTTTCTACACCAACACTTGGTGGGTTCAGTACCTGCCAATTGCGAGCGTAAGTCGATTGCCCATGATGACCTTGGCCCTTCTGCGTCAAGTTACTTACGCATCCGGACTAATGCGCGGCTGACGGCACGGCGGCAAAATCTTCTTGAACTTGTCCACCTACCTTAAGGTACCTAGGTAGATATCGCTAGAAACTCCAGATGTCGCAGAGGCAATATTTGAAGATTGTCGAGCCATTCAACGTGTTATCCTTGTAAGGCCGTTTGGCTTCATATAGAAGTAATATCGGCCATCACTTAACCTGAATCATCAATTCATGCATACCCTATTTACTGGTGCAGAGTAACCACCCGCCCAAAACATTGAAATCCTAATCTCTGTTCAGTCGTATGGCCCATTGATCGCTTTCCTGACACAAAAGACTGCGCTCCCCATCATTCGCAACACCATCTACCTTGAAGCGGTCATCTATTTCACCTGCATTCCCACTCCACCATCCCAGTCGAAACCTCTGGCCCTAAAAACAGCCCACCGCTTTCTACCCTAGGTACCTACTTGGGTAGGCATCTCCGCGTCGCTCAAACGCTCGGCCTCTTCACCTGGGCTGGGACAAGGTGCATGCCTTCCATTCCGCGAGCACAGAGCCCGCGTCCAATGCCACCTGAGCAGCATACAGGCCTCGCGGGCCCCGCAGACTGCCAGCACCTAGGCACTACCGTAGCATCCCTCATAGGGCCCGCGAACACCGTCCCCGAGCCATGATAGGTCCGGCGATATATTGGACAGAAGGCATATGTTCTGATCGAAAGAGCCCTTGGCAGGGAAGGGGGTCTTGGAGTTTTTGTCTTTAAAGTACTAACCTTAAGCTTTCGCCTTGGTGTAAAAACTAGCTAATAAATAATTTTCTTCTTTTTTCTCTAGTATTATTTCATTTTATAACAATGTCTATATATACAACCCGCAAGTATATAATCCCTTTATATAATAGTAAATGCCTAAAGTTTTCATACGTTACTAAACGTATAATACCCTAGAGCTAATTCTACTTTAATAAGTATTAAATCCTATTAAAAACATATAAATTTAAGAAAGAAGTGACATTTTTAAAAGAAATAGTATAGGAACTATTTTTAAATGATCTTATAAATGATATTACTAAAGTAAATAAATAGGATAGTTTAATCTAGTAAAGATATAAGTAGTTTCTAAACTAGTTATATAGTATATTTAAATACTAGTATCTAAATATAACGAAAACAATTTTGAAATGTTTAGTAAAAAGTTAATTTAATAGTAATAGAAAGATTTATTTTAGGGTAATATACTATTAAAAGTTTCATACAATGTTAATATATATTAATAAAGGTTAAGTATCCTCTATTTACTAACTTCAATCTTTATTAAGTTAATTTAGAGAACAACTTTCCTTACCTCTATGAGCCCTATTCTTCCATTAGCCAAGGCCTACACATTACCTACCCTAGGGTAGGTACGGTCTTAGGCAGATTTATTTCTTCCTTCAGCCTCTTCCACCTTCTGAAGTCCTGGATAAACCAGCCGCGTGTCTTCTTCATAGCTTCGGAAATGGTGATCTTTAGCCTACACACCATGACGCTTTTCGTCCTGCTGCAGTTCGAATTCGGATGGAATCAAAGCACAACTCTCGAACACACAATCGGTCCGCTTATTGAAACCGATCGTGTCTCCCCGAAGGACATCGCCCACCCACCATTCGGCAACAAACATTTGAAGCTCAGAGAAATGATTTGGATGTCCTCCCCCTTGGCCGGATGCACTACGGAGGCAGCTGTAGCTCTCTGGTAGTTCCAGAAGGGCCAGCCGTGGTCCTCATCATCTGTGATAATAAAGAAAGCCTCGCCATCAACACGGGACCCTGGTGGTGATTCTTTCCCACGGGCGCTGACGAGGGCTTCAGCTGCAAAAGACGTGCGCGTCGATAATACCCACACCTGGGCATTCAGCACATACCGCACGGAAAATCCGCTTTCGGGACCTTCCGAGGTTCATATGTTCAGACTACCAAGGTCCCTAGGTGTGCAGCGAGGTAGATAATCTTTATGACGCCTTCCGGCTTTCGGGTTATATTGGCAGATCCTCCGCATTACCCCAAACTATGCAGCACACGGAACCGTCTCGAGCGAGAGCAAGGACCATGGTCCTTGTCCTTTGGGACAACAAGGCTGTTCGATGAGACTGGAACTACCTAATAGAGTTTACTAAGGGCATAAATCAAAAACGCGAGACCGGAGCTTCACCCAAACCTTTACGAGTGCTGTTCACCCTCCTGAAGGTAGTGATATGTGGCGAGGGTCTGACCGGCTGCTGAGGTGCCCAACGCGTATGCACTGAGAGCTTGTCGTTACCTGTATCTGCTGAGTACAGTACATGTCACGTTCTCAGGGAGAAGTTCGTGCTGGGCCTATTTGACGACAGGCGTTTCGTGGACGTGGAAGAGGCAGGACGGGTCGCGGGCAAACCCGAGTTCATCGCCCTCGGCCAGGCTGCGCAACGGGAGGCTTTCACGATTCTTACCAACCACGGGCCGGTGTTCCCCCTTTCCGCCTCGCAGTGGGACGGGAAATTCTACATGGAGGGACTGGACGCCAACGTTGCCCGTGGACGGGGGCTGAAGCTCGTTGACACGCCTGGCGAGGCCGACGTCGCCCTTATCCGACTGCAAGCTCCGCACCAGGCCCGGCCAGGAGGATTCGAGTCGCTGTTCCGCTCGGGCTCGCTTGAATTTCCGCAGGAGGAAGCAACACGGATCTCGGAGCTGGTCAGGACGGTGCCCGTGTCGATCGTGGACGTGTATCTCGATCGCCCAGCCGTCCTCACACCCATCGTCGAGGCCCAGGAGGCTGCCAGCGCTGGTGGCTGGGTTGGAAGTGCCCTGACAGCGAGTTATGGCAGCGACACAGATGCCTTCCTCGACGTGTGCTTGGGCGTTGGTGAGTCATTGCCGCGGGGCAGGCTGCCGTTTGACCTACCAAGGTCGATGAAGGCTGTGAGCGAGAGCAGAGAAGATGTTCCCTTCGACACAAAAGACCCACTCTTTCGATTTGGCCATGGCCTGGGATACGTGAATTGAAGTCAGCCTGCTGAATGTCCTTGGCAATGTTGCCTGCCAGCCCTGCCTGGCAGCCTGGAAGAAAGGGGAAGTGGTGAGGACGGGCATCAGGACCAGTTGACAAGGGTTGGGGCAAGCAGGGCTGGCTGGCTCGCAAGCTGGCAGGTGGGGGTCCCCTTCTGGATGTGGAGAAACGGCACAGATCTCCGTTTCAACAGCCTGGGCGGGATGAGGCTCACGGCGACGTAACTGGTTCAATAATTATTGATTCAACACAACAAGGTCCTCAAAATATGGAAAAGGCCAAGCCAGCTGATTTGTATGCTTTCTTTTCTGAGTATTCTTTCCCATCTACGGCGTGAAATCTAGCGTGGCGACAGATAAGTGGACTGTGAAGGTCGCGGTTGGGAGTCTTGGGACGTCATCGGTGGAACGAACGCTTGCCTGAAACTGGACGGTGCCAGAGGCAAACCTCCGTGCTTGTTTTTCAGGGTGCTATCTGACTGCCTGCCCAGCCCACAGGCAGATGCAGGTAGGTGCATTGCAGCTGCAGTCGCAGCACAAGAAGCAAGTAGCAACCTTCTCTGCAACGAACGAGTCAACACTGAACACGCTGTGGAAGGCAACGTGCGTCCTCAACCGTTTTCCCGCATCAACCCTCAACCACATTCTGCCCGCGTTTCCCATCTCATATTCACTTCTCTCCCTCTCCCCTTCCACGGTCGACCCTCAGCAACACCCTACACCGCTGAGACCCTATCACACACGTCGCACAACATGGCGTCGTCGACTGAGGACCAAGTCGGCCCTCTTGGGCCTGCAGCTTGGTACAAATTGCTGCATCCCCTTTCAGTCGATCTTGTTGGCGACTTCGCAGGCAAGGAGCTGTTCGCCATCCACGGTGACGCCCTCATGCTCTACTGCATCACCAATGCCAAGGTCGACCTGGACAGTAAGTGCCCAAAATGGCCTCTCCTGATGTTCACAAGCTAATGTTTGACCCTCGCAGGTGGTTTCCAGCTTCTGCATGCAATCCATGCCGTGGAGAACTTCCTCAAGAAGCTGCAGGACCGTGGTTTGAACTTCCACGTGATCTGGTTCCGCGACCACGAGGCCCTCTGTTTACCGCGTGATGCCACGGATTTGCTGTCGCCCAAGTATCTGTTGATACGCGCAATTCTCATCCGCCACCTCAACCGGCAACAGTCATCGCCGGAAGATGTCTCCTCTGATGGTGCCAAGGCCATTTCCTTCGAGTTTGAAGGCCTAGACAGCCCGTCTTTCCAAGACTATCTCACCAACAATGCCGTTCACTGCTTCACGTGTCTAGATGCTCCTGCCTTTGGGAAATGCTCCGGCAGCTCAGAGGAGGCTTACCTGGGCGTTGCTCATCACTTCGCGGCGAGAGGATACTGCCTCGCCTTCATAAACAGTGTCGAGTTCTCAAGCTCAAGGGTCCGTGCGTCAGTCATGTCGCCATTGCCAAATCTACAACGCGCGCCGGTTTCCATGCCCCAGCTTCCTGCGCGAGAAAGCGAGAGCGCCATTACCCCCTCTGATGCAGACCAAAGTGCCATAGGGACATGGTCACCTTGGGGAGACGACCAGCCTCTGTCTCTTCGAGAAGCTATCTCACTACGTGCGCTTGCCATAATGGCAACAGCGCACAAGGATGACTCGGCCAAATTCTCGGTCTTTGCTTCAGCCTTCATCATTCATCTCGCCCTCCTGCGACAATTGCCTCTCTCACAGCGATCTTTTGTCCCCGTTCAAGATCAACATGAGACCGACACGCAGGCTTTCTTGGCAGAATTCTCACGCGCAAGCGTCACCTCACTCGATCAAGCTGCACCTACCTTGCACTGGGATCTCTTTGACCTTGTGGACGGGAGGCTTCTGGGATATATCCTGAGCCAGAAGCCACAGCTTCCAGGGTCCTTGACCCCAGCAGTGCACGCATTTGCAAAAAAGCTGGAGGAACTAACGAGTGTCAGCGTAGGGGAATCCCTGCCTGCTCTTCAGTCCTCGACGGGTTCTGCTCAGCAGAGTGTCCAGAATGGCGAGGGTGCCATAAATGAACATGGCGTTCTGCCCTTTAGCCACCCTGCGCTCAACGACTACCTGCAAGATATCCGCCTTGTCCCAACAGACGACTCTCAGAAGGAAGCCCTTCCCAAAATATTCAGAGAGTTGACGCATTGGCACAATGCCCGTGTCTCTGTAGCTAACAGACGCCCCCCGCCGCCCAAGAACTGGCGGGAAATGAGGGCCGATCAGAAGCAAATGGCCAGCACAATCGCATACTCAGCAAGTCTGAACAATGCTTCTGGTAAGCGTATCGAACCCGAGGTCATCATCGGAGGCATCAATCGGGACCCCAGCTCAGTTCCAAAGAAAGACGCCAAGAAAGACGCCAAGAAAGATAACGACGACACCAAACCTGCTAAACAAGGCCCGCAGAAAGGTGCGAAGAAAGGCAAGGCAAAGAGTGGCAAGGAGCTAGCTATGGAGGCTCGCCAGGCTCTGCAGGACAAGAAAGCTTCTTCAAAGACAAACGACAGGCTGGGCTGGTGGGAACAGCGATGCAAAGAACTGTCGCAGGAGAAAGACCTGATCAAGAGATATCTCAAGGCCATCAAGTTTCTCAATTCTCTGTCTTTAGACCACGCATCATCTATCGGGGCAGAAGTCTCCTTGTATGCTTGCAATGTTCTCGCTACCGTTCTCGTCCAGGCAGGTGATGCACCGCCCAAGGCGAGACAGAGCCTGACGGCCCTGATTTGGTCCATTGTCCGCAGCGTCGCCAAGTCCAACCTCAGTCCGCCTACTGCTAAGATGCTCAACGTTCTTGCCACGTCTCTGCAGATCCCAGCAGAGTTCACCAGCGATCCCTCTTCGCCTGCGACTAGACAACTTCCGTTCTCTTGCGTCTTTGACGCAAAGAACGGGGTCGCGAACCTGGCACCTGTCAACCTCGACTTCCAGCTACGACACTGCGGGCCGTTCCTCGAGCGAAGTTTCGATCCCGCCCCAGATCCTCGTGTTCCTTTCAACCCCGACGGTTGGCAACGGAATGTTCTCGATGCTATCGATGCAAACAAGAGCCTCTTCGTTGTAGCCCCAACCTCAGCCGGTAAAACATTCATCTCGTTTTATGCCATGAGGAAGGTTCTCAAAGAAAGCGATGACGGTGTGTTGGTGTATGTCGCACCAACAAAAGCTCTTGTCAACCAGATCGCTGCTGAGATCCAGGCGCGGTTTACCAAATCTTACAAGCATGACGGCAGGTCGGTCTGGGCAATTCATACTCGTGACTACCGCGTCAACAACCCAGCCGGATGCCAAATCTTGGTCACGGTCCCACACATCTTGCAGATCATGCTGATGGCCCCGTCTAATGCGGAGCATGAAAACTCATGGTCGCGGCGCATCAAGCGCATTATCTTCGACGAGGTCCACTCCATCGGCCAAGCCGAAGATGGCGTCGTCTGGGAGCAGCTGCTCCTTTTGGCGCCATGTCCTATCATTGCGCTATCGGCTACAGTTGGCAACCCCGTCGAGTTCAGGCAGTGGCTTGAGAGCACAGCTAAGTCGAAGGGGCTCGAGTTCGAGACCGTCGTTCATCAAACTCGTTACTCCGACCTTCGCAAATTCTTGTGGAAGCCTTCCGAGGAGTACGCTCTGGACTTCATGGATCCCGTCGAGAGACTACCCATCCCTGGCTTGGACGATAACGGCGCAAAGTCCTCGAATTTCTTCCCAATCCATCCGGTCGCCACTCTGGTAAACAGGAACCGCGAGACCCTCGATGATCTCACCCTGGAGCCCCGCGACTGTCTCCTCTTGTGGAAGACCATGGAGAAACACCAGAATGCTGATTACCCTTTGAGCCGAGAACTGAGCCCGCCAAAGGCTTTCCCCAAGGTTGCAACAAAGCCCGACGTGGCCATATACGAGGCTGCCTTGAAAAAGACTCTCCATTCTTGGATGCTGGACCGGAACTCCCCCTTTGATGCTGTTCAGAAAGACCTGCAACCACCATGTCATGTTTCAGCATCAACACGTCAAGAGCTTGAAGACTCGGCACTCCCACTCTTGACAGATCTTCGCACACAGGGTGCTTTGCCAGCAATTCTGTTCAACTACGACCGGACGGCTTGTGAAGAGATCGCCTTCCGTATACTATCTGATCTTGAAAAGGCAGAGGAAGAATGGAAGGCAACAGATGCCGGCTGGAAAAAGAAGGTCTCTAAATGGGAGCAGTGGAAGAAGGACCAGGCCAAGGCCGATGCGCTCAGACAAAAAACTACCAAGGCGAAGGCGAAAGGCAAGCGTGACGAAGACGATGTTCCTGACGGCCGAATGGACGAGGACCCCAGTACGATGGCGGGGTTCAATCCAGATGCCCCTCTCGAGCGCTTTTCCCTCGGGGACGAGACCAAGCTGACGCACTCTGATCTGGAGTGGATGCTCTGGTCACTGCGCTGGAAGAACCTCAATCCAGACATCTTGAACGCGCTTCGCCGTGGAATAGGCATCCACCATGCCGGTATGAATCGCAAGTACCGTCAGATTGTCGAGATGCTCTTCCGTAAGGGCTTCCTGACTGTTGTCATTGCCACTGGCACTCTAGCCTTGGGTCTGAACATGCCCTGCAAGACAGTAGTCTTCTTCGGGGACTCGGTGTTCTTGACCGCCCTGAACTACCATCAAGCTGCAGGTCGTGCAGGTCGAAGAGGTTTTGACCTGCTCGGAAATGTGGTCTTCGTCGGCATGCCTCAAGAGCGGGTGTACGAGATCATGTCGTCCAGACTGCCTGATCTCAGAGGGCATTTCCCGTTGTCGACCTCTTTGGTGCTGCGTACCCTCAGCCTGCTGCACCACACCAACAACGCGGACTTCTCTGTCAACGCAGTCCAGTCCTTGTTGTCTCAGACAAGACTGTATCTTGGTGGACCTTCCGGCCAGCTTTCGATAAAGCATCACCTCCGCTTCTCCATCGAGTACCTTCGACGGCAACATCTCCTCTCTGAAGACGGTGCTCCGCTCAATTTTGCCGGCCTTGTCGGACATTTGTACTTCACGGAGAACTCGGTGTTCGCCTTCCACTCCCTACTCAAGGAGGGCTACTTCCACAAGCTATGTGAGAAATTCCGCACTTCGTCGGAGGCAACGCTGCTGGAGATTGTTCTCGTACTATCGCACATTTTCGGCCGCATCTCGACCAACACTTTCAAGAAAGACTGGAAGGCAGCGGTCACTAGATCAGACTCAATTGTGTTCCTCCCGCCTCTACCAGAGGATGCCCTACAGACCCTGAGGCAGCACAACCAGGAGACGCTTGACATATTCAGGACCTACGCAAGCACATATGTCAGACAGCACTTGGAAGACAAGCCCGACATGCACCTGCCTTCCACCAAGACTGAGGTTGGAGCGTCGAAGAGCGTTCTTGGCGAAGCGGACCTGCAAGGGATCCTCGGCGATGGACACAACCCGCCGACAAAACTCCGCTCGCCTTTCCACGCCCTTTCCGGCTTCGGCGACAGTTCTTTCGGTTCAATCCACGAACTTTGTGACACGGTTCGCAGTGACGTCTTCCTGGAGGAGTCAGCAATTCCTTACATCCCTTTGTTCCCTGATGACACTAACAGTGTTCCCTGGAACGCATACCTCTACGACTTCTTCAAGCACGGAGACATGGAGGCTCTGGTCAGGGACAACCACATCAAGAAGGGAGATGTCTGGTTCCTCCTCAAGGATTTCTCACTGGTGCTCGCGACTGTCGTCACAAGCTTGACGAACTTCCTGGACCTCGACGCTGCCGCAGACTCGGACCTTGCCATGATGGACGTTCAGGATGCCGAGGACGCGGCACGCGAAACTTCGGATGCGTTGGAGCCCGATGATGTCGCTGGCGATATGGCCCACGGGGCTCTCCCTGTGCAAGATGAAGCCTCAAAGAAAGCGGAAGTCGCCGCCCCGGTCCCAAAGAAGAAGAAGAAGAAGGTAATCGACTCTTGGGACGATGACGGCAGCAGCGAGGATGAGGCTGCGGCTGCCGAGGCCGCCGAGGCCGCCGCCAAGGCTGCCGGACCCGCGTGGGAGGGTGATGGCGAGAAGAACCTGGCACAAGTGCTGCGGATGTTCAAGATGGTGCAGCAGCAATTTGATGAGAAGTTCAGGAAACAGTGGGCCTAATTTTGGACTGCTTGGGTGCTTGCATGGCGACTTGCATACCGGCTTCACTGGGCTAGGGGTAGTCTTGGCTGTGTGGTGCCTTGAAGGCATCAATGATGACAAGGTTACCATATTGCATGACACTTGGCTAGAGGGTATCATAGGTACCCGAGGAATGAGCGTTTGGGTCATAGATCTAGGTGGTCTAGATGGTCTAGAGAGCCCATGCGCGGCGTGCTTTATAAGTGTGATAAACATTTTGCATACAAAAGTTAACCAACGTTCACTCGCTCTACCGTTTGATCTCAAAGCTCGTCATGTCCCCTGTGGATGATATTCCGGGAGCCCACGCTGTAAGTCCTTCCGCGTGGATTATAATGAAGTAAGTCGTGCATTCTATAGTCAGAACAGTCCATTAGTGTTTCGATTTATGTGATGGGGCAGGCTGCCTGACATACACGTCCCATAAATCCGACTTGAGACGCTGAAGCTCTGTATATGGGGCTGTGTCAGACTTGGTGGCGAGCCACTCTCTCGTCTCCTGAATGATCATCTTGGCTTCTCTGTGGTTCCTCTTAGCCTTATTTTCTTTTCAACATCCGCAATCACGTGCATGTCTATCGATTGACCTACTTCTTTACGTCGAAGTCATCGGCATGGTAGGGCGCGTCTACCACGTCTTCCCTGGCTGTTACTCGTTCTACGAGCCCAACATAGCGATCCAGGCTCGCCTTGTCGACTGGGGATGATTCCTCGAACTGCTGTCTGTGATTGTGATGGAAGTTAGCAAAAACTTGGGTTCGTCTGGTTTGCGCCATACGGCAGCTGGACAGGGCAAGTAAGTACTCGTCTTCTAGCCAATGCTGCCGGGCAAAATCAAGATCTGTGATGAAATGACCAGTATTCACCTAGGTGAATAGACCGTCAGTGAGCAGGCTTCTTGACGCAAATAGTGGAGGAAGAGTGGTGCGGAAAGAGTTGGTCTACTGTGCGCGCGTACAAAAGTAGCCGATGCTTCGATGGTTGTGTCTTTGCCGATGTCAGTCAACTAACTGGTCACGAATAGCGGCTTTACGTCCCATGTCTTTCTTGAGATATCTGGGAGCTTACTAAGACAGCGTGCAACCAATTTAAGGATGCTGTCCGCCTAGCAAATATCGTGTCAGCTTTTCGAACTTCCCGCCCGGTGCCAGAAGGAGGGCAGCACGTGTGCTCACATCGAGCTCGAATGTGACTTCGACGATCGGAACATGCCGCGGCGCCGGAGGGATCCCCGTCAGTTCGAGCTCCCCGACCAGCACGTTGTCTTTCGCCATCATGCGGTCGCCTTCGAAGACACGGATGAGCATCGACTCCTGGTTGTCGTAGGCTGTGGTCAGGTTCTGGGCCTTGCGGGTGGGGATCGGGGTGTGGCGTCGGATGGTCTTGTGCATGTAGCCCTGGCTTGTTTCCTTGAGGTTCGGATGTTGGCACGTTTTCCAGAGGGAAGCAGATAATTGGGGAGCAGTCAACGAGTGGGACTTACGAGACCGAGGCTGACAGGAGTTATATCCAACAACGTGATCATGCCGTCGTCGCCGTTCGATAGGATGTCGGCCTGGATGGCCGCGCCCTTTAGAACGGCCTCTTCTGGGTCAAAGTCCCTGTTGGACCAAGGATCGTTTCGTCGGAGTGCTTCCAGAAGCCATGTGACCTTTGAGGGCTGTTGTTAGTTACCTAGGTAATACTACGTAGAAACCTTGGAACTTTAGTGGGTGGGTCGTCACACCATTGGAGATTTGCTAAAGCCGCCGACGGCAATAATGTTGGAATATTCTAGACTATGTGAATTATTAATACGGGTAATCGTTAGCCCGTACTAGCGAGTATATAAATAGGGGTAATCCCCTAAGCTAGATATCTAGAATAGGCTAATAGAACTAAGTATTCCCTACTATTATTTAATAGGTTATATACTCTAGCTACTGAAAACCCTACTTTTATATTATATAATACCCTTAAGCTAAACTACTCTTAAATCTTTAATAACCTACCTTTTAAGCTTAATATAGCCTTAAGTACTAAGCTTAACTTATGATTACTCCCTTATTATTCTATAAGTACTTAATTATTTACTATAAAAAAATATTATTTAATAGCTCTCTTTTTCCTTTATTTTTTAGTACTAATTTTACTAAAAGTTATCTACTTTTTATTTACTAAAAATACTAAATTATTAATAGTTTTTAAATCCTTACTACTTCTTTTAAAGCTTAACTTTTTCTTAGCTAATAAAACTCTAATAAAAATCTAATAGTAACTCTTAATAAATTTAGTATTCCTTTCTTTAATAGTATTAATAACTATATATATTAAAGTATAAAAATTAGTACCTAGCTTAAAAAAGAAAGGATATCTTTTAAGGATTTAAAACAGCTTTTTATAAAACGTTTTACTACCTAAAATAAAAAGGCCCTTATAAATATTAAATTAATATATAAGCCTAAGTTTATTATATTTATAAATATAAGAATTTAGCTTAAATAAGCTAAAAAAAGCTAAAACTTTACTATAAACCTTTTAAGTTTATATTTTAATATTCAGTTTATAAAACCTTTTTTAAAACTTAGCTAAAGAATTTTAACTTTATAAAGGAATATATTAAGAAAGTAAAACATTTTTTTAGAGGAATTGTATATAAATAATATTATCTTTTTAAAATAAATCTTTATAAGCTAGATATTATATAGCTTAAAAAATAAATACACTAATTTATTTAAAATATTATATAAAGTTTATAGTAGAATTTAAACTTTTATTTAATAGAAAGCCTTTTTTAAGTTTATTAAATAAAAGTAAAGAAAAACTTATAAGAACTTTAAATTAAACCTTATATATAAAGGGTAAGAGAGGAAATATAAGTATATATCTTTATTATAAGCTTAAGGGTTATAATAAAGAGAATTATTATTTTCTCTTTTTAGAAAAAGCTTTTTAGAGTTGGTATATAAAGAAAAAAAAGAAAGATTCCTCTTTTTTCTCCTCTTTTAACCTTAAGAATTTATTAAAAGAGAAAAGAGAGAAGTTTTAAGAGAAGCTTTTAACTACTTATATATAGCTAAAGCCTTTTAAAACAAAGAAAAAGTTTTCTTTTAAGGAAACTATAAATACTATTATAACTAAAAAGCTAAATATACTAAATAATTAAGAAATAATTAACTTTTTTAACTTATTTTTTTAAAAATTTATCAAAACTAATAAATATAAAAGTAAATAATACTTTATATATACTTTAAATATATATAATTACTAATAAAGCTATTATAAGAAACTATAAATATATAAATAATTTAAAAGTAGCTATAAATACTATAATAAATATAATTTCATTTTCTAATATTATATTTTTAAATAATATTTATAATATAAATAAAATATTAAAATAAAGATAAGCTATTAAATTACTAATAAATAAAATGAAATAAGTAACTATTTATTTCTTAAAATCT
>MAVT02001146.1:0-14373 GCA_001702395.2 Diaporthe helianthi | reverse complement strand
CTAAGCTACTTTTAACTACTTAAAAAAGTACTTAATAAATACTTTAATATTATTATACTTTATATTAAGCTAGTTTATTTATTTAAAGATAAATATATTAAATAGTATTATAATTAAAATACTCTCTTAGTAGTAAAATAATAAAGATTAGTATTAAATTAGGTATTTCTAAGAAACTATATTTAATATATAAATAAACTATTTAATTTATAATAAAGAACTTTTAATAGTAGTATACTCTTTAAAGTTCTAAGAACTAGAGTTAGCTAGTTTATAAGCTACCCCTTTTAAGATTATTACTAACTATTATATACTAGAGTTTTATAGTATTAATTAATTACTAAATTCTTAATAAATAAAATGAACTAGCTTATTAGCTTAGTTTTATTTTATACTATTATATAAGCTAGAGGCTTAGAATAGTTTAGTAAATATTCTATTTTATTATATAAATAACTTAAAAATATAAAAAGAGTATTTAAATACCTATTATACTATATAACTTTTCTATAAAGAGAAGGTAAAAATAAACTTAAAGGTTTACAATATCTTTAGTTTTTAGATTAATAATTAACTAGATTTTACTTTACTAAATACTATTAGTTTGTATATAACCTTAGCCCTTTTATTTATAAAAGTATAAAACCTAACTAAAGTTAATATACTTTCAAATATAGAACCTATAAATATAGTACCTCTAGTTCCCCTTAAGTAACTTAAGCTTAAGTTACTAAACTTACTACTATATATAAATTAGAACGACTTATCTCTTAAGAACTACTGTAATATAACCTAATAGAGCCTTTAAGGGTAAAAGTTTACTAACAACTAATATATTACCTTTTATAGCTAGTTAGTTATCTTAAACTATAATAAATTATATACTAAAATTATTAATAATATTTACTTATATATTACTATAATATACTTTAGCTAAAGTAAAATATTTTAAATACTATAATATAAGTATTAGTAGCTAAGTTTATATAATAATACAGTATAATTTATAAATAACTACTTATATTAATTTACTAAGTACCCTTAAAATAAAACTCTAAGCTTACTTAAGCTAATACTAGTACCTTATAAGTTATAGTAATACCTTATAATTAACTTTAAGTTTATATTTAAAGATAAAACTAAATATAATAACCTTTTAGTTATTCTTAACTATCTTCCTAAAATATTATAATATATTTTAATTATAACTAGCTATATAGTAGCTATAGCTACTAGGCTTTATTATAAAAGACTATTTTATATATTTAGCCTCTCTTAGTTAATAGTCTTTAACTATAAACTATAGTTTATTTTAGGCTTTATAAATAAAATATATTATATTTTAAAGATCTACTAAAAGCTTTCTTTTATTAGCTACTTATAATTATAAGGCTAGGCTAAAAAGTTTTTATAATAAATTAACTAATACCTCTAAATATTTACAAATTACTATTAAAATAACTAAGTTAAGGCTATACTTACCTTTAACTTTATATAAGCTTATCTATATTGTAACTTACTTAATAGTTTATCTTTATTTAAAGTTTAAACTAGGTTTTTACTTAGCTTATTATTTAACTAAGAATAATAAATATTGTAAAAAGATATTAGCTTTATTTAAAAGCGATTATTTTATAAAGAGGTATAATATATAGCTTATACCTATTAGGGCTATATTAATAGGGCCTATAAAATAATATAGTGAGCCTAAGAATATATATTAAGGTAGGTAAATAGATATTCATAGGAATTTAATTTTAATATAAGTAACTATATTTATATTATTAAGAAAACTTAGGCTACTAACTAGCTCTATAATAAGCTTAACTTTCTTCTTATATAATAATTTTATTATATAATAAATAATAAACTTTATTATTTATTTAAACTTAAAGTACTTATAACTTAGTATAGCTATTAGATATTTATACTTAATAAGCTATAATTTAACCTTTATAATTTATTACTAGCGTAGAATTTATTATAACTAAAAGGGGAGATTATGAATAGTAAAGAGAAATAAAAAATAAAAGAGGTCCTTCTCTACTAGATATAATAAAAGGGCTAAAACTTCAACTTTAAATAGTACTTAGCTAGAAACTTTAAATATATACTAAATATACTTAAGATATTTTATAATATATACCTTAAAAATACTATGCTTTTATATTAATTATAAGAGTAGCTAAATACTTAGCCTTAGAGAAATAATGTTCTTAATTATAAAGATAATAATAAGCTAGCTTAGTAGGGTTACTATAAATAGTATACTAGATATTACTAGGATATAAATATTTGCCTTATAGAGATATATATAGTAGATAAGGGTAAAGTATTTTAAATTATAATAACTAAAAATGTGAATAATACTATTAGCTATAGAATACTTTATAAATAGAATAATAATTTAAACCTAAAAAATATACTTAAAGGGTTTATTATTATAAGTTAATAATAAGGTGGTAATTACCTAAATAAATTAAAAAAAGTAGGTAAAGAGCTTATATAGGATATAGATTAAATGAATTTTTATATAATATAGAAACTATTATAAATTAAGGTTTTAGGGCCTTTAGTATAGTAGTAAGTTATAAGAGTTATCCTTATAAAAGCCTAAGAAATATCTATTTTAAAAGGTTACTAATAAAGTTTAAGTTTAACTCTAACTAGTAGTATAATATTTTCCTTTTTTCCTTAAAAAGGGGAATTATTATAGCTATAAGCTAATTAATAGTATGACCTATTATATAAGTACTTATATTTAGCTTACTTAATTAGCCCTTTAAGCTATTACCTTTTTAGAACTAGATTATAGCTCTATTACTTCTCCTATACTATTCTTTACGTAATACTAGCTTTAAATTAATAAATCTTTACTAATACCTTATACCTTTTACAATAAGTTATAAGGACTATCTTAATAGTTTTATAAACCTAATTATATTATTTAGCGTTTAAAATGAATATTATAAGCTATTTATCAATTAATTCTTTTATAATTTTTAAAGCTAGAAACTAAGGTAAAAGAAGTACTTTTAAAATCTTTTTCTTTTTTATATTTTATTTAATAATAAAAGTATTTTAAATCTACTAAGAGTTTCGTGTATATTATTTCTAAATTATTAGTTTAATAATAAGGGTTTAGTTATTAATAAAATTAAAATAGAATTTATAAATTAATCTTTAAACGTACAAGTTTTTAACGCTTTTAATAGGAATTAAATATATATTAGTAAGGTTATATATATAAATAAATTTATTTACTTATTGTTAATTCTTAGAAGTACTTTTAACTTTTTCCCCCTTTTATTTACTAATATTATCTCATTATATAATGTAATTTTTATATTAGTAATAATAAAATTATAAGACTTTAGCTATAAAAGTAAATAACTTCTAATAAATACCTTTATAAGTCTTAATAAGTTATGTTTTAGCTTTAAATTTAAGTAAAAACTATAAGTATTAGTAAACTAATTATTATATAATATCTTATAATATATTAAGTTTATCTTATAGTTTTAAAGTTAATTTCATCTTTAAAAAGTTTATAAGGTTATATTTATTAGTAAGAATAAGAAGCTTTTTTTACTTTAATTTTCTTTTTATGAAAGTTATTCTAAGTAATATCTTTTTTTAATAACTATCTACGTTTATTATATAACTAATTTACTATTTATTAGCTCCTAAACTACTTATAGTAATAATTCTAGTTAATATTACTATTAGGAGTAATATTCCCTAGTAGTAAAAAGTAAGGTATAGGTATTATAAGAGGTATATAAGAGAGGTAAAGCCCTTAAGTCTAGGTCTAAATTATATAACTTTAAATAATACCTAGTTTACCTAAGACAGAAGGAGGAAGAAAAGGAAGCCTTTAATAAAGGACTATAGAAAATAGCTAAGGGCCTTAGAGGCTATAAGTGGTTTATATATAACCCTAGCTAGTTACTTACCTACTAGCTACGTAGCCTAGTATAGCTATAATAATAGGGTAGTAGAATAGTTCTTATAGTAAGTTTCTATATTAATCCTTATTAATAAATCTACTTACTAAACTTATATCTTCTTTCTAGGTTTATAAAGGCTAAGACTTTTTTCTTTCTTTCTTCTTTAAGTAAGCTTACTTATAAGTTTTATTATATTTAGTATAAACTTGAAAATAGTATATTATAAAGTCTAAGTAACGTCTTACTAGTTTTATTTATATAAAATAAAGTTATAACTATTTCTCTTAAGTATAAAGTTAAAAGAGCTATAATTATAGCTTTTTAAACTAGGTTAATTTAACTATCTAGTATATTAATAACTATAGTATTTTTAGTTCTATCTAGCTATAGCCTTTCCTTAATAGTATTTAACCTCTTAATATCTATAAGTTTAAGCTTTAATAGTTAAATATTCTAAAGCTTAGGTTATCTATTTTAAATGATCTTAATATATTTAAACTATAGAGCTACCTTAGTAAAAGAATTGATATTTACTTATCTCTATTGCTATTTCAAAAGATCTTAATATATTTAATCTATAGAGCTACCTTAGTAAAAAGATAAATGTATTTATTTATCTCTATTTCTATTATAATAAAGCTATTTAAACTATATATCTAACGCTATTTATAGTAATAAAATATAGGTACTTTAATGAGAGTTATTTTAGTAAAGAAGTAAATCATTAAATTAATTGAAAATAGTTTTATAAAAGAAGATTATGTACTTTTATTGTAACTTATTACTATTTAATATTATTCTTATAGTCTTTTTTAAAGTATAATATCTTTTTATAGACTTTACTTTTATAATATTTAAGAAATTATACTTTAAATCCTTTTTAATATAATTCACTCACTTATAATAAGACTATAAGTATTTATTTATTAAAGTTTATCTTTTCTTACTTATATAATATTTCTATTACTAGTTATAAAGGAAGTTTCTTACTAAAACTTTCTTTACAAGGCTGTAATATTTATGTAGTAATCTTTTTTAGATTATTTAGTCTTATTATTAACTATTTATATTCTTTTAGTTTCTTTATTAAGCTAGAGCTATAAGAAATATCTTTAAAGTATAAAAATTTCGTCTTATTATAAAACTACTTTACTATCCTTCTTAAGCTACTTATAGTAACGATTCTAGTTAGTAATACTATTAAAAGTGATACTCTATAGTCTTATATATATAGTGTTAGTTTATATCTATTTACTTATAGAAATAGTCTCTTCTTATTATATCTTTTTTAAATCCTTAGACTTTAAGCATTTAATAGTATATAAAAGATATAAAAAGCTTAAGAATATATATAAACTAGGAATAAAATAACTAAAAGCTAAGGACTTTATATAAATAATAGAAAAACTGTTATAAAAAGATATAACTATTTGGATTAGAAAATAACCGTTGCGAGAGCTGTAATAGTATAGGTCTTATATACTACTAGGAATAACAAGTCCTTTAGATTTATTATTATAGTCTTTTAGCCGAATATATAGAGCGGTAAGCTAGTAAGTACGCTCTCGTTATAATAATAAATCTAAGGGTATAGGTTTAAGCCCCTACGTTTAGAAAGCCTCTTATTTAGTATTATTAAGACTATAGTACTACAAAGGGCTGTTTATACAAGGCATTGCAACTTAATTAAGTTAAAAGTACCCGTCCCGTTTAGAGATTTTTTAGGCCTCTAATAAGACCGTAAGCCGACTTAGTAACAGTACTGTTTAGGACTATACCCGTCTTTAAGTATCTAGAGCTCTATAGAAGGCCTTAGAGGGGGGTTGTAATAGTACGGGTCTTATATACTGCTAGGAATAATAAGTCCTTCGGATTTGTTATTATAGTCTTTTAGCCGGATACGTAGAGCGGTAGGCTAGTAAGTACGCTCTCGTTGCAAGAGCCTTGTGATTCCTTGTACGGTAGATATTTTTTAGCGGATGGTTACGATGCGCATGTTACCTAGGTATATATGTGCCCGAGTCTTCTGTCTCTAATGTATCCTGGCTGACCTAAACCATCATCACTCCTTCTTGTTGAACTTGGTACTCAACCGGAGATCTGCTCTGTAATAAATGCATTACAATGTAACCAAAATAAAGCTACCTGCGGCACAATCGCCAGAATGGTGACCAACCAGGTCAGGAGGCGTGGACCAACACAACCCACCTCCACTCCCAAATCATCCCCACACCCAGGCGGGGCCTATTTTCCTCTAATCTAGCTGGACTCCATGTCCATATATATTCATGATTCCAACGAGTCCCTCGGATGCAAAGAGGCAAATGCGGTCGAATGGCGCAAATAATCCACTTTGGACATGACTGGAGGAGGGTCAGGAGGACTCAGGACTTCATATGGCCCCTTTCGTTTGCGTCGCAGGATCTTAGGTTTCCACCTTGTGAGCACATTTGGCAGGACGACCCGGGAGCGGTGACTGTGAGCCGCTAGAGGTGTCACCGGTAGGTCCTGCGAAAGTGCTACCGGTCAGCTGGCCGTTAACTACACAGGCCTAGGGCCTGGCGATACTCGGTCTGTCTAGCGCAGTTTCGGTGTGCGCGAATGTGAGGGCCCCGAGATGTCCACGCTTGGGCCGGATACATCTGAGACCTCGTCTTCTGAACCGACGAAACGGGCCCTCTTGGCAGGCCGGATTCGGATCCGCAGCCTTCCCTCAGAGTCCAACAAACTGGCCATCCCTTCGTCGGTAGCAGGCTCTTCGTCCTTGGCTGGTCGCTTGCGCTTGACCTTGCCTTGAATTGCCGTGGTGTGTGATGGGTCTCCATCGAGAATATCTTCGTCGGGATCAACCACCTCGCGTCCGAACTCCCGGCCAAAGACATACTGTGGTATCGCTAGCGGCGCCATCTGCCCTGGTCCATCGTCGTTGCTAACATCCGGGAGAGGTACGACTCTTGCGTTAAGAATCCAGTCATGAATAGGGCGGTCGTCAAGAATCGTCTTGCACCGTCGGTGTTCCGCTTGCGTCATCTTCATCTTCCGCTCGACAATGAGCTCTTCAATGCTATCCTTGAGGACAAGCGTCTCGACTGTGACCCTCTTCCGCTGGCTGATTCGCCTTGCGCGCCCAATGGCCTGCGCCTCAACCTGCGGGTCTAGCACGGGGCTAATGAAGTAGATCCGTGACGCAGACTTCATGTCCAGGCCAAAAGCGGCCTCAGAAATGTCCATGAGCAGCACACGGAACTTACTGCTGTGTGTGAAGGTGGAGACGTAACGGGCCCGGCGGTCCACCGAGATTCCCCTGGCGTAGATTAGATGGTAGATCTGGAGCATTTCCAGTACGCCGGCAAGGTACCAGGCAATGTTGTTGTTGTCGTAAAATACGATTATTTGCTCTTCCTTTTGGTGCAAAGCAATTTCGTCTATGAGATAGGACAACTTGGCGGAAACTGTCGATATGAGCCGGGTTTTTGCTAGCGGCTTTGCGATCTCAATGTCCTCTTGAGGTGTTGTTTGTGGCGGTGTCAGAATCCCCTTGTCGTCTAATTTGATGGCTGCTAAGTGGCCTCGCCGTGGGTTGACATGATCTTCACCCAGCTTCGTGTTCCCTGCCAGAGTTTTGCCGGCCTTCCTGCCGACACCCGGGCTCTGCAGTGGCTGGGCGTCATGAATAGCACGCCCTTGCGCCGAGAAGCCCTCGTTGAGAAACGCCCCACTGTTCAAATACGTATTCAAAACTTCCGTTGAACCCAAGAATGGGCGTAGGGTCCTCTGGGCTGCAATCACCAGCTTCCAGTTGGTGCACAATGGCCCATCGCCGGTCCCTTCATCCACCGACCACGCGGTGGAACAGCCGCCTGGAAATTGGTCGACATAAATGGACATCTCATGAAAAATATTTGCAGCCCGCTTGATTTTGTTGCCCACAGCCATCTTCCCGAGGTTAATTGAAGCCTTCAGGCGCGCCTCGTCAGACTCATTGATACGAACAGGCTTGTCCTCCAAAAATCTCTCTGCAGTCTCCACAGAGGTCTGAATCTCAGACTCCGAAAAGAAAGAGCCACCGAAGAAGATTGCTTGTCTCAGGTTGTTGACCAGCTCGAGCATAGCTTTGCGATTCTTTGGGTGGAAGAAGTAGTCTTGGTCCGTCCTCTGAGATTGAACAGCATTGAAAATAATCATCATGGAGAAGAGGTTCATACAGAGTTTATCCTGGTAGGAGCCCTCGAGCTTGACGATCTTGGAGTCAACCACCGGCAAAATGTGGCTGATCTGTGAGAGTTGATGCCGGATGATCAAAGAATTCAATGTAGCCGCGAGACAATGCTTGCGGCCTTGGACCATGTAGGTCTTCCAATCGGCAAGGGTATCACGGTGGCTCTGGGTTGGGTTCGACCAAGGGCGGGCTTTGAGATAGAAGGTCGCGATGGATCCAATACGCTTGAGGTCTTCGCTCTCCTGTTTATTGGACGATTCTGCCAATGAGGTATTGAAATCGCTGCTCTTGTCCATTCCGAACAGTCCCTTTGCTGGTGTCCCCGTGACAATCCATCGAGCATTGGCGTGCACAGCTTCCAGTGCCTGTAATAGATCTGTCCGGACACTGCTGAGCCTGATGTTGCCGAGCTTGTGGCCTTCGTCCACAATGCAACGCTTGAATTGGACCTGACCAAGAGGACAATCCAACGAGCGTGATCCATCAGCCTCAAGTTGCTTGTGCTTGGACCATATCGTCTCCAACCGCGTAACAGTGCAAATAGCAATGTCACAGTGAATCAGATCGTGGATACGAGGTATGCTGTTTGTAATTGTACCTCTGCTCTTCTTTGATGTGATCTCTAGCACCCTGAGGCCTTTTGTATGTTTTGAGATCTCTTCTATCCACTGTGTCAGAAGGTTGGGAGGCACAATTATCAGACTTGCATGGCTGACAAATATTCTGGCTGGTGGAAGGAT
Organism: Diaporthe helianthi; assembly: GCA_001702395.2. NCBI lineage: Eukaryota > Fungi > Ascomycota > Sordariomycetes > Diaporthales > Diaporthaceae > Diaporthe > Diaporthe helianthi. The sequence goes on along the minus strand of MAVT02001146.1, from coordinate 5,464 downwards.
AATGTCAGGCCTAGTGCGTCGAGAAACTCTTACGCCCTGTGGTCTAGGCAAAGAATACCAGCCAGGGTTCCTTTCGATAGCTCGGACGCAATTCTGGTAGCGTGAGTCGATGTAGTGCTTCCATGATACGCCGCTCTTGGTAGCGACTGAAGCTGCCATGTCCATTAGAGAACCCACCGTGGGCCGGACAGTGAGATTTCTGCCGCGATACATCTCTGGAATAACAGTTGGTTGGTCTTTTGTAGCTGAAATGAGGGCAAGAGAGATTAAAGTCTTCCCAGATCCCATTTCCTCGGCCAAGATCCCACCGCAAATGCGGTCATAGCGACGGGGCTCTCTGCGAGCCTCACCCGTGTTCGAATCATAGTGCCAAGACCTTTCGTGTTGATCTAGGACTGGTACAAGGCGCGGATCCAGAATTTCGCCAGGGTCCTCTTCCTTTTGGAGCACTGCAGCAGACAGAGTCAGTGGTGAAAGAAACCAAGGGAAGCCACATGCCAATACAACAAAGAGTGAACGGCCCCACAGGTTGGCTATATCCAAAACCTGCAGCATCTCAAGTCTTTGTTGTATATACAGGGGATGGGGCAAGTTGTTCCCAAGGGGGTTGAGAATGTTGCCAGAAGCTGCTTACTCATCGCGGCCGAGCGACATTGATAGGGGTAGAGGTCTGTTTTCAAACCTCTGACAGTGCCAGATAGAAGGTCGGCCATTGCTTGTTTGGTGATCTGGTCTTGGATGAGAGACACTTGGGGCCTCGGTGATGGAATGTTGTTGAATATCGCAAGTAAAGAACCATCATACCCAGGGAAGCCTAGAGAAGCATCATTCTGGGGTGAAACCCTGGGGAATCTTTGGGGTGCTCCATGCTTGGGCCATCCACTCCAGGTGAAGGGACTGTAGTCGAGGGATGCAAGCAGTGTTTTCTTCTTGGCTCGAAGTACAGGGTCGTCTCGAGGGACAAGGCTATTGAAGGAGTCATCTGGGAGGACATGGACCCTAATGATTGCCACGCTGTGGTCATTGCCACTACCAATCGTCTCAAACCGGCACCATTGGTAGTCCAGAAGCTTCGAGTAGGGGCGGATAGCATCGTCTAGATCAGTCTTGCTGCAAACCAGGCAGCCAGTGGCGATGTAGTTTTGACTGTCTGGGACGCAGCCACCTCTGGCTGGGGTAGCTGGATCCATGCTCGAGCGGGTTGGAGGTTAAGGCAGGCGATGAAAAAGAAGGCGCTTGTGTGTTCGGAGGACACCATGGACACTTGGGCCATAGCCAAAGTGATGACTGAGCTGCGAGAATAGCAGTTCCCGGCATGGTATAACGTGAAGGACAAGCATAGGTGACTTGATGCTTTGGATCCAAATCGAAGCCGTTGCCTGTCGGCCTGCGGCTCAGCACAGCAGACGGGCTTAAGTACCCTAGGTGCCTAGGTACCAAGGTAGGTACTTACCTAGGTAAGTAGAGGATGGACGCCACCCTTGCGTCGCACCACTTCCCCTCAGGCAGGGGTTCTACCACGTGCTAACAAGCAAGTTAGGTATTTAATCTTCTTACTCTATAAATTATAGCTTTATACATAGTAGGCTGTTAAAGACCTATACCTACATAAGCATTTCTACTAGAACTTAATATTTCTTTTAAAAAGCTATAAGAGTTTATATAGTATTAATGTAAGAATAATTACTTATATCTTATATATAACTAAAAACTTTATTACTTATTTATTTCCTTATACTTTTAACGATTATACTTTAATATTACCTTTATAATAAATCTAATTTAATCTATGTTTAAAAAATCGGAAATTTATATAGAATAAGGTAAAGGGTATATTTATACGTTATTTACTTTTACGTTATAGTTAATTAAAGCGTCATTTTTAATTATACTTATTAAGTATATTCCTTATTTAGTATTTATATCTTTTAAGTTTCTTTATAAAATTAAAAGTATAGTAGGTACCTTAGAAAATAAGATATAATATATCTTTTAAAAAAGAATTAGTGTGTTTTAGTATATTAGAAACTTTATATTAATATTTTAATATAGAGTCTTTAAACTTATCTATAATTAAAAAACTATATTATATATAAGTCGTTTAAGATATTATTTAGTCTCTATAGTATAATAACTCGAAGTTTATACTAAATATAGTAGATTTTGTAAGTAGGCTTACTTAAAGAAGAAAGAAAGAAAGAAAAGCTTAGCTTTTATAAACTTATAATCAGTAGATAGAAATTCCGCTCCACTAGCTATATTTAAACTATATAATTATCTATAAAACGCTATATCTCGCTTAATAATAGTAGATTATAAGACTTTTTAGTATTTAGTAAATAGTATTAATTAATATAGAATAAATTATACTATTTAGTAAAATGTTTAGTACTTAGTATACTAGCTCTTAGCGTAAATTACTACTAATATACTTAAGTTTTTTATTTTCACTAGCTTTTATAATATATTGTATATAATAATTTCTTAATAACTAATTATAAATTCATAAATGTATCATATAATTTTTAACTTTTACTAAGGGCGCTTAACGTAGGCTTTTTATTTTAAAAAAAACTACTTTTCTAAAACCTTACTAAATATTTTTAATTAAATTAAAGTTAGAGCTATCTATGAGCTAGTTTATAATTATAATATTACTTTTAGTATTTAATTTTAAAAGACTTTTAAAACTTTTTAATAAATATAAATAAGGTTATTACTTAAAATAAAATATACTAATAAGCTTATAAATTATAAGTAGTATATCTTTTACAAGATATATATAGAGTTGCTAAAAATACTACCCTTTACAAACCTAAAATTATTAAGTAAAGGTAATAAGGTTTATTTTATTTAACTAAATATACTTTAAAATATATAAAAGTATTATATAAGCTTGTATTATAGTTATATATTTATAAATTAAAATATTTAATTAGTTATATAAGTTACTATAGTAGGGTTTTTAGTTGAATATTGTTCTAATACGTTAGTACTAAATATATAATATATACTTACTATTATTACAAGTAATTAAGGTTTAACTTATAATAACAATAGATTTCTAAAAAGAAATCTTTTCTTTAAATCACTTTTAAATAAAGTAAAATAAGCCTTTATATATTCTTGAGTTATAAATAGTTTTAAAATATATATAAGTAGTAAATACCCTTATATTTCAGGTAGTATTTTAAAGTTTACTTATAATATATTAATTGTACCTTTGAAATTAATTTTTATAACTAAAAAAAGTTACCTTTTAGTAATATTAAAGTAATATTATATTTATTTAAAAATAATTACTAATAAGTAAGTAGAGTAAGGTAAAGATTCAGTTAATTTTTAAGTATAGTATTACTAAATAATACTTAAAATACTAGCTTTAAAACTTTAATCTTTCTTAAATAATTATTAATTAAGTTTATAGCTAGTTATAATATTTATTAATTATAAGATAATAATTATTTTTTTAGAGTTATTACGAATTATTATAATGAAGTTATATTGAATTAAAAAGATAGTATTTAATTTTATGTATTATAGTATATAAGTTATACTAAGTAGTATATTAAAACTTTTATTTACTTACTATAGGTAAAAGGTATAAATATAGTAGCTTTATATATTATACCTATATAAAAACCTTTTTACTACCTTATACTCTACCTTTTACTTAAGCATAGTATTAGTAAGATAGTTCTTATAACTTATAATAAAAGAAATGAGTTATTGATAAATATATATTAATTGAAAGCTATATTATTTCAAGAATAATATAGGAAAAGTATTAAAGCTATAATTTAGCTAAATAAAAAGTCAATAATATAAAGAGCTAATTAAGTACGTTAAGTATAAGGACCTATATAATAGTTTATATAACTAATAAGCTTATATTAATAATAATTATACTATATTTAATATATTTACACTAATACTATTAGAGTAAAAGCTTTATAAATAATTTATTTAATATTATTAAATATTAAATTAAACTATTATTTATCTTATACTTTAAGGTTTTAAGTATATTGTATTTATAATAAATAATAACGTTAAACACTAACAAGTTGCCCACCCCAACGAGTCGCTTACTTTTCAATGTTATTAGCATAATAACCCAAATTATAGCACTATATCAATTAAAATTAATTAAAACTAATTAAAACTAGATATATTAAACAATTCTTTATTTTTTTTACATATTTGCGCATTATGCCCAGGCTTTTTGCAGTTGCTATACCGTTTAATAGTTGATTTAGGGCAAATCGCCTCTTGGGCACCTTTATTTATTTCACTAGCTAGTTACTTTCCTTTTGCATTTAATTTAATTATTATTTTAGTATTTTATATTGTAAGTAATCCCTCTAACTATAGATATATTTGTTTAGCTAAGCAATGCTTTAAAAGTGTTGCATTTGCTTCTCGAAGGGTTTTGTTCTCCTTTGTTAATAGGGATATTGCATGGGCTAATAACTAGGTGCTCTTCGCTAGCCGGTTAATAGTAGTTAAAATTGGTGTTGGAGAGCTTTCTTGATAACGAGTGATTTAATCTTTGATTAAAGTTAATTAAGAAACTACTTGTGTTGAGTTGCGTGGTGTTTGGAAGACCTAAAGTATAAGTAATGCTAGAGAGCCTAAACGTAAGGTTAATATCTATATCTTAATGTCTAGCTTGAAAAGTACTACTTCTTAGTTAAAAGGGATAAGACCTGCTTTTTTAAAAGCTCCCTTAATAGTTTTTAGCTTGAAAACCTTTTTGTGTGCAGCGTGGAAAGCAAGAAAGAACTTTGTTTTATCGATGTGTATAATTTGGGCTTTGCTGTATTAGTTGATTTCTCTACTATATACCTTTTTTAACAAACCAAAATATTTAATATCTAGTAGCTGAAGTAGATAAGATGAATAAGGAGGTATGCAAAGAGTAATAATATTTTTTGCTTTGTAATACCTCTTGAAATTCGTAAAATAGTAGCTTCTATATCTATTAAGTATTAATAGTTAATAAATACTTGTTATGCATAATGTAGTGCATTTATCAAAATGCTAAATTTATTCTATAGCGATTTTATTGTTTGTCTATTTATTTAGGCTTAGTTTAATTACCTAGTTATTAAGGAGGCCGCCCTTAGTATACCAACTTACAAGGTAAACCTTAGCCTTAATAATTAATATAGGCGAACTAACTTACTTATTCGCGCTAATTAGTTTAATTGCTATTGTTTATTACTAATTTTTAGATTGTATTAATTTTACTTGTTTACGTTGGTTTGCACTTGTAATTACTGTTTTGGGTGCACTAATACCTATTATAAAGTTTGTTTTGTTAAAGTTATAAGTATTACTATCTAGGATTCTATATTTCGCATGTATATTTGATACAAGGTTAAACTACGCGTTTATTATATTTGGGTCTTTGTATAGGGCCCTTTGGTAGTTATATATATAGTTAACGCGTGTTTTAAGA
>MAVT02001145.1:0-16029 GCA_001702395.2 Diaporthe helianthi | reverse complement strand
TATATATAGATATATTAGTAATAAGATAGATAGATTAAAGTTTAATTTAGCGTTTTTTATACCTTGCTTATAACTATAATTACGTTTTAGTTATAGACCTCTATTGCCTATATCTTATCTCGCCCTTCCTAGCTATACTTATATAAGACTTAGTACCCTAAAAAATATACTAAAGTAGACTCCCTACCTAGAATAGGTAGGGAGTCTGCGCTAAAAGATGTGGGCTTAAGGGGGGCTGTGTGTTAGAGATAACTTTTTAGGGGGGCTTCTTCGTCTGCGCTTTTCGGGGAGGCCTGATCGTTTTGTTGGGCTTGTAGCCTTTCCGCAAGAACTTGTTGTACTCTAAATTGCTTGCGTTGGCCTTCTTTCGGTCACAGTCTCCTACGAGTTCGCCAAGCTTTTCAACGGTCAGGTCAGCCCTGTTCGGAAGTCCGTGGGCTTTGCCATTGAGATGAAACCTTGCGGAACGGAGTGGATCTTTCCCCCAATTGAGATTGTGGTCCATGCAGCGGAGGATGTACCAGTTGCCGCTTCTCTTGGGGAACTCAACAATCCCTAGATTTCAATCACTCAGCTTTCATTCTGCGCTGGGCCAATGTCAATCAAAATCAGTACTTACAGTGCTTGTGGTGTGCTCCAGGATCTCGGGCTAATGCGTAGACCTCTTCGTAGGGAATGGTCTTGTTTGTCAAAGGCAGAGTGTACGGCTGGGCTTTCTGGACAGATAGTTCTCCATTGCCATCCAGTTCCTCCTCTTCTGATCCGACATCATCATCTGATGGCTTAGTATGAGATGAATCATAGACCTCATCCTGAACGTGGAGGTTGTTTGGCTGCGGCTCGCTTGGACTGTTCCGGTCTGTAGCCTCAGCCCTGGATTCGACAGACTTATCCATCATGGAATAGTCTGGAACGGCACTGTCGTGTAGAAAGGGATTGTGTATCCCAGCAGACGTACCAAATAGCTCTGGTGATTTGGACTAAAGCCCTGTGGTTAGTTTAATCATGCTTTGAGGAATGTGTTTGGAACAAGAATGGTAAAAAGTCGAAAGTAGACGTGTTTTCATAAATTTTCAATGTTTCAGGACATACTGGAAGCTCTTTGCTGCTGCCACGCTTCAAGCGCTTGAGTTTTGAAATCTTCTGGTTGAGGTTTTCGATCTCGGCCTCATGCTTGCGCTGACGAGTGGCCAAGGCTTCCTTTGACTCGTTGAGTGCCAATTCCTTCTGGTCAATGTCTTTCTGACCAGCTTCTCGATCAATCTCGTAAGCTTTGACTGCCTTTTGTAAGCGGTTCTCTGCCTGCACCTGGACTTTGTGACAGTGTTCATCGAATTTACGGTCTTCTTCGTTGAGAAGACGGTATCTTTCCTCAAGGCCCTCCATTGTGGACGACCAGGATGGCTATTCCTAGACCACGATGGATGTGTTGACACAGAGACGGCGCCAAGTTAGTAATGGATTGACGTGATGTGATGATGGGGAAAGAGGAAAGGGTGATAAAGTTTGTTTGGGGTGTGTGACAGTAGGACGAGATGGTTGAAGGGTGTCGACACGTTGGAAGTTCGAAAGTTGTGGCAGCAAACAAAAAGCAAAGAAACAGGTGAGGTGACTCGTTTCAGGTGCCAGTTCCTACCAAAGGTAGGGGAGGTAGGGGAGGTAGGGAGGTAGAGGAGGTAGAGGACCTTGGGAGGTAGGGGAGGTCATCTGCTGCCAACGAATGAAAAGTGCGAACACTTCTCGGGCCAAGCAGTAAGACCCAGTTATTGTGAGGCCAATGGTTAGGTTCAGCAACAACAGCAGATGATCTTGTCAAATATGTCGGTGCCTTGAACATGGGTACCTAGGTAGGTATCTACAACGAGGTACTCACAGAGAATAGAGGTGCTGTCAAAGGATCCAAGGTTTGCAGTGATGAAGCACCGAGCTCTGGTCTGGTGGACATGGCACCTACAGCTATAGGTCTACAAGCTGGGAAAAGCAGTCAACCGCACTTGACCGAGCCACGTGCAAGTACCTACCTACCGTAGCGTCTCCTATGGGGTCTTCGAAAACCCCATGTGGTACCGTCCTGTGGGCAGGAGGACCATCTTCTGCTTTTTTTAACGTCACCTAATCGTCTTTTCAACAACTTATCCGTAAAGAGGCAGTACTCCCTATAGTTTCTAGGAAAGAGTAATTAAAACTTAAAGACTTTTGATTATTTTAAAGACCATAGCTAAGACTGTCCTCTTACTGCTAAAATAGTGAAAAGATAGTTGGGCGACGTAAAAAATACAGGAGATAGTCCTCCCGCTCACAGGACGGTACTACATGTACCTAGGTAGTCTTTGAAAATTCTATAGGGGACGCTACGGTAGGTAGGTAAGTCCCGAAGAGCTTGACAGGCAGTGGGTGGAGTCTCTGAACTGTGGTTCAACATTTGAAGTTGTACGGTCTTAAGTGGGACCGCTCCTTTACTCTGAACGGATTAACCTCCCCTCTTTTGTCTCAACGGTACCCCAACCGCTTAGACGATAAGCTGTGATAAGAATAAACCGTTTACTAATTTAAACTTTCCATAAAATGTTTAAAGGAGAAAGAACAGTTGTTGCACTGTCTATGCAGGGTTACGGTTGCTCCTTCCAATCGGGAGTTAGACCGCTCCCGCAAACCAGAATGCGGCGGTGTGGAACCTGCAGACATTGAACTCGTTTTAGAACCTAAACCAACTCCTGCTGCTCTGGATCGCGTCCTTCAGAGTGATTGATTGGAGCTCACTGCATCGGCACCTGGGCATGCACCTGGAGTTGAGGTTGCCGTCGTCTCATGACGGGTCAAGTGCAGGTGAGTCTGATCTGGGAGTAGGGCAATTGAGGCTAAATTCATTCCTGCTCGAGCTATTCCCAAAGGGGCCGCCAGTCTTACTCTTCTAAGTTGGCTCTTCTCCGGGAGCGATGCCGTTAGTGCGGCTTAATGATCATGCTGGCGGGGAGGCATTTTCATTTCAGCTTGGCGGTTGAAAACACGGCCAAATTATAATAAAACCAAGCACCCGTTCCCAACTCAGTCCCGCACTGCCTTTTTCGAACATGCAAGTGTCTCCCGATCACTCGCAAAAATGGCCTCGAGAGACACCACCCTCTTGGGCCCGACACCAGATGGCGATCGCTATGAGCTCACAAGCCCGACGGCGCTACCACAGGCGGGCGGCTTCCTCTGGAACCAGAAGATGATGATACACTTCACCTGTCGCGGCTATGCCACCGCCCAATTCATGCAGCCTGAGCCTGCCAAGTACTCGCACGCACCAAACATCGAGGCGAGAACCTTTATGCAGCCCGAGCAGAACTACTACGCTCACCATCCGGGTCGCTTTGTGTATGTTAAGGACGACGAGACTGGGAGCATTTTCTCAGCCCCCCACGAGCCTGTCCGTGCCAAGCCGGAACGGTTCGTCTTCTCTGCAGGCAAGAGTGATGCGTCCTGGACGACGCAGGGCCTTGACGGCGTTCAGGTGGAGATGACCTTGGCTCTGCCAACGCACGACGTCGCCGAGTTGTGGACCGTCAGGGTCAAAAACACTTCAGACCGCGGACGGAGAATCAGCGTGTATCCTTACTTCACCCTCGGTTACATGTCATGGATGAATCAGGGGGCAGAGTACCGCTCTGACCTCGGGGCCATTGTTGGCAGCAGCATCACCCCGTATCAAAAAGCCGAGGACTACGCTAAAAACAAGTTCCTCAAGGACAAGACCTATTTCCTCTGTGAAGTACCACCTTCGGCGTGGGAGACAAACCAGAATTCGTTCGAGGGAGAAGGCGGCCTCCATGCTCCATCAGCCGTACTGGAGGGCGAGAGCTTGAAGAATGGAGATGCACGCTACGAAACCCCAGCCGCAGCAGTGCAGTACCGCGTCGACCTCGCGCCAGGCGAGGAAAAGACGTACCGATTCATGTTTGGCCCAGCTTTTGATGATGCCGAGATCAGATCTATGAGGGACAAGTACCTCAGTGCAGACGCCTTTGCCCAATCGGCACAGGATTACGCCGCATACATCCAGTCTGGGAGAGGCCGCCTCCAGATGAAGACACCAGATGCGGCGCTTGACAACTTCGTCAACAACTGGCTGCCCCGGCAGGTGTTTTACCACGGTGACGTGAACCGCCTGACAACGGACCCGCAGACGCGGAACTACCTCCAGGACAACATGGGCATGAGCTACATCAACCCCGCCGTGGCGCGCAGGGCTATCGTGACGGCACTGTCGCAGCAGGAGGAGACGGGTGCCATGCCAGACGGCATTCTGCTGTCACCAGACGCGGAGCTCAAATACATCAACCAGGTCCCGCACACGGACCACTGCGTGTGGCTCCCCATCGCGTTGGAAGTGTACCTCTCCGAGACTGGCGACTACGAAATGCTCCAAGAGGGTGTCCCAGGACCCCGCGGTGAGACACTGACCGTTTTCGACCGCCTCTGCCGCGCCATGGACTGGCTTGTTTCGTCCAATGCTAGGGATGAATACGGCCTCAGTTACATCGCCCAGGGAGACTGGTGCGACCCCATGAACATGGTAGGATGGAAGGGCCGAGGCGTGTCGGGCTGGCTGACCGTCGCCACCGGATACGCGCTGAAGTTGTGGGCACAAATCTGCACCGATTCCAAGCGGCCAGATGCGGCCAAGAAATATCGCGCGGGCGCGGATGAGGTCAACAAGGCGGCAGCCACGCACCTCTGGGAGGGTGACTGGTTCCTGCGCGGCATCACCGATGACAACAGGGTGTTTGGTGTCAAGGACGACAAGGAGGGCAAGATCTGGCTGAACCCCCAGGCGTGGTCCATCCTCGGCGGCGCGGCGGACGCCGACAAGATCGCCAAGATGCTGCCGCACGTCGACGAGCTGTTGGGCACGCCTTACGGTGTCCTCATGTTCTGGCCACCCTTCAGCGGCATGGTCGAGGACATTGGGCGCGTGACTCAGAAGTTCCCCGGCCAGGGTGAGAACGGCTCCGTGTACAACCACGCCGCCGTCTTCTACATCCACGCGCTCTACAGCATCGGCGAGGCGGACCGCGCCTACAAGCTCCTGCGGCAAATGCTGCCGGGCCCCGGCGAGGACGACTACCTGCGGAGGGGCCAGCTCCCAGTGTATATCCCGAACTACTACCGCGGCGGCTGGAAGGAGTTTCCGGACCGCGCGGGCAGGTCGAGTCAGCTCTTCAACACCGGCACCGTGTCGTGGGCGTATCGCTGCTTCATTGAGGGCTTGTGCGGGCTCCGTGGCGACGCCGAAGGGCTCCGAGTGAATCCGCAGCTGCCCTCGGACTGGGACGGCATCACGGTGAAGCGGCTGTTCCGCGGGGCCGAGTTCGACGTGGACATCCGTCGTGGGGACGTGAAGCAGGTGCAGGTCGTTCTCGATGGCAAGATCCTCCCAGAGGCGCACATCACCGGCGTCGAGTCTGGCAGGAAGTATGATGTGTCCGTGCTTGTGCCATATTAGGGCCTCGACTTCGTGGCAGTGAATAACTACCTAGACTGTTTACTTTTCGTGTCGATCGTCCGCCTTGGTGACAATCTTACCAGACGGCATACAAGCTTATCCGACCATGGTCTTGACTCTGGACTGGCGTGGTAAGAAATGACAGGCTTGCATTGCATCATATCGCGGTGTGCGTGACCTTCACCACCTTTAAGCCGGTGAAGGCCGCGCGGTGAGTCCGGGGAAGTAGACAGCATTCGGAAGCATGCCAAGGGAAGAGCGGAGATTCTGTCAAGTCTACCAACCAATTGATTGTGGTCTGACTGATAGTGTTGCAGTTCAAATGCTGACATTGTGGTGTTGGTGAGGAGAAGACTGGGCGAAAAACGTAATAATGCCTCAAGTGCTGTGACGCGATTCCAACACGTCTTGGCATCTGAGCGAAACGGGTAGGTGATATAGCAGATTCTGCAATCTCCATGTGCTATCACCTCTTGGCTGTGGAGCCGCTGCCAGTCTACAGGTCAACTACTTGTCCCGAAAGCTTGTGCCCTCTGATAAAATGTCGTCTGGGTCACAACAGCAACGTCTTAGCTTCTGACGAGCAACTGAGTGTAGTCTAGAATGGCTCTCAAGACCGCACTTTGGGCTTCGAGCCTGCTCCTCGGCTCGGCTCGGGCCATCACCACTGAGTAAGAGCACCGACTAAGAGCACCGACTAAAACCACCGGTCCACAGCATAACAAATTGAACATAGCTGACAAGCCACTTCAGGGGAATGCTTGCTGCCCCGCGGCGAAGCACTGCGAATGTGAACCCAGCCGGAGTACGTCAAGGTCGCAGAATTGATTTCTAGATTTGGCAAAAGGGTCTAATCTGGAACAGACAGCAGCGCTCTTCTCGTCCACGACTTACAACTGGACAACCCACAAGTCTTCGACGACGTGGCAGCTGTTGGACGTCACAAGTGGTGATGTTAGGGAAGCACCATTCGACTCGAGTGTATCCGAGGTTGTGTGGGTGGGCCCGACAAACACCAGCATTCTTTACATCAACAGTACAAATGATGATGTTCCCGGAGGCGTCACACTCTACACTGCCGACGTCGCAGCCGATATATTCTCAGCGTATGTGTCCCTTATTTGCTAGCGTGTCTTGAATGTATTCACTGATTTGGTGCAGAACTCTCGTCGCGTCACTAGATGCTCCCTTTCAAGGGCTCAAGGCCGTGCAGACTGAATCTGGTTCCATCAACTTTGTGGTCAACTCCCTTGCCTACTGGAACAACGGATCAGCCTATAATCCAGAGCTCGCGAGCACACCGTTGAGTACCGGCCAGCTCTACGACGCAAATTTCATCCGTCATTGGGACACATATATCGCGGCTGAACGATATGCGATCTTTAGTGGCGTGCTCTCTGGCGGTGGTGGCAACCTGACCTTCAACGGCGAAGTCAAGAACCTGCTTTCTGGCCTGAACGCCACTGTGACCCGTCCTGAAACCCCGGTGCAGCCATTTGGTGACCAGGGAGATTATGATATCAGCCCCGACGGCAGTACCGTGGCCTTCCTCACCAAGGCACCAGAGCTGCCAAAGGCGAACTACACGGCGAGCTACATCTACCTCGTGCCTCACGATGGCTCCGAGGCGCCGGTCGCAGTGAATGGTCCAGGCAGCACGGCACCCGAGGCTGCCAAAGGCGCTTCTGGCGCTCCAAAGTGGTCTCCCGATGGCACCAAGCTTGCATACGTTCAGCAGAATGGCATTTCGTACGAGTCAGACCGCTCCCAGCTCTACGTTGCCAGTGTCAATGGCCTCGAGGCTGAGGTCTCACCAGTTGCTAAGGACTGGGACTCGAGCCCCGCCGGGGCTCAATGGAGCCATGATGGTGCAGAACTATGGGTTACCTCCGAGCTTCACGCTTCGAACCGCATCTTCGTGGTCCCTCATGACGCGGACGCGTCTTTCGAACCCGTCAACATCACTGGGCCGGACACCACGCTCTCCGACTTTGCTCTCCTGCCTGGCGGCTCCGCGCTTGTGTCCGCGGCGGCCAGCTGGACGAGCCGTATCTTCTACACGCAGGCGCCCGGCGAGGACAGGACCGTCCTCTTCACCGCCAACGAGATTGACCCCGAGCTCGAGGGTCTGAAACCTGACTCGGTGTCCAACTTCTGGTACGAAGGTGGAGATGGCGACCAGATCCAAACCTTTGTCTTTTACCCAACAGATTTTGACCCGACCAAGAAGTACCCGCTGGCTTTCGTCATCCACGGTGGTCCGCAGTCGACCCAAGCCGACAACTGGAGCACGAGGTGGAACTTGCGGCTTTGGGCTGACCAAGGCTTCGTTGTGACCAGCCCCCAGTTCACTGGATCGCCGAGCTATGGGCAGGCGTTCACTGACAAGATCCAGGCCAACTGGGGTGGCACACCGTACCGCGACCTCGTGAAGCTCTTTGAGTACCTGGAGGCCAATGTGTCATACATTGACACTGACAATGCCATCGCGGCTGGTGCCTCGTACGGAGGTTTCATGTAAGAAATCTGATGCCTGCAGACGGTGCCGATACGCAACTTAGATGTAGTTACTGACTCGGTCCCCACAGGACAAACTGGATCCAGGGCCACGACCTCGGCCGCAAGTTCAAGGCCATCGTCACACACGACGGCAAGCTCAACCAGGTCGGCTCCTACGGCACCGATGAGCTGTGGTTCATCCAACAGGACCAGAACGGGACGATCTGGGACAACCGTGCCAACTATGAGCGATGGGACCCACTCACCCATGCTAAGAACTTCAGCACGCCACAGTTTGTTGTCCATAACGACCTTGACTACCGGCTGCCCATCGCTGAGGGTGTCATGCTCTTCAACATCCTGCAGAGTCTCGGCGTGCCCTCGCGGTTCCTGCATTTCCCTGATGAGGGCCACTGGGTCGTGGACCGGGAGAACAGCCTGGTGTGGCACAAGGCTATCTTCAACTGGATCAGGTACTGGACCGGCCAGGATGAGGAATTGATTCAGGATATTGTTATTCATCAATAGACCACTGCCTGGGTTAGTCGCCGTAGGAAATCAGAACAATATTGAACTACTCAGCACCCACGACCCACAATTCTTGAAGTCCCCGCTGCGGCAATAATACTGATTCGTGGGCGGGCCTAATACTTGATGTCAAAAGGGGTGCAACTTCGCCAACCAAGAGTCTGATGATGCAGGACCCCTGAAAGAAATAGGAGTGCCTAGGCGCCCAGTTTCCCTGAATCAATCGACCAATTTCCCCATCGGGCTCCTGAAGTCTTATAGAACTCCATAATGAAACGGGCGTCAGCCCTGGAGGTAGGTTGAAGGCGACTCCTAGTCTGCCTCCCGAGGTCCGCAACTTACCCTAGGTACAGATTAATTGTGGGCAATTGTGCCAAGAAACATCTTATTGCGCGCGTACAGAATTTATCCGCATCTTCATCAGCATGGGACCGGATTTGACGAGTTTGGACCCTCGCCCCCGGTACATGGTACCAATATTCTGGGGATATTGGCGCCCCAAGTAAGTAGCGTTGAATATTTATCCCGGTCGCTACCGACTCCTGCCGCCATACCTAGGTACCTGTGTAGGTAGGTACGTACGTATGTGAGTGGGCCAGACTGGAGTTCAAATTCCCAAGAAAGAGCCAGGCTTATGGTGCCAGAAGGCTGGAGGTGGAGGGTAGTTAATTAATCTCCATCGGCACTGCGATTGATGGATATTGCCAAGATGACCAAGACGACCAAGCTTTGCAATATCAGGGCTTCGGTTTGCTCCCCGAAGACAGGGGAGGGAGGGGTGCATGTGTCATCCCAGCCTTGACAAGGTTCCAAGGTTCGTGTGCGAACACGTGTGGTAGCCAGATGTGGTCAACAACTCGCTCCCGCCGTGTTCAAATGTTTCAGATAAAACAAAACCCACCGGCTCCAGTGGCTCGTTGGCGGAAAGCCCGAGGATCCATCCATACAAGTAAGGGGCGGCGCATCAAAGGTTTGCCGTGCGACTAATCTGTTGGCGACTTCGCATCGGCACCTGAGAGAGGTCGATTAAAGCGCCTCCTCGGAGCGAAAGCGAACGTGGTTGTACATGTACTTACTTTACTGTGTGTGCATGTCGGCGGCCAATGCTGTTGGGCCAGGCGCGAGATGAAACTTGTGGGAACAAGAGTGGGTTTGCAATTCCTCAAATGATGCAAGGCAGCCTTGGAGATCACGTTGGCTGTTTCTTGCAGGAACCGCGGGCCGGGGCAAGGCTTTGGGGGCCACATGCGTGCTTGTCGTGTTGAAACGAAGTTTAGTACTCGATGGGACTTCAGGATGAGGTGGAGCTGACAGCCAAGCGTCCCTTGTTCCCGGGCCCATCAATGAGTGCTACCCGCCTTATTTACACACCTGCATCTATAGACTATGGCGGGCTAGAAGAGCATCGTACTACTCTAAGTATCTACAAAACAAATACGCATTAGGAATCCTTATCCTCTTGCCCGAGTTTGTTGACTGGCCCAGGGTGGTACTCCTGAGTCTACAAGTGTACCAAGAAAATGAGCCTACTTAAGCATATATTATACACAGTACCTAGGTACTGCGAGGCTCTAGTAGTTGTGGGGTTATGCATGTCAAGACAGGGGCAACCAAGATTCGGCCGTGGCCCCTGGACAAATTGGACGAGGTGTGGAGATGCCAAGACCAAATCGAGACATTGGATGATATTCAAGGGGGTTTGCGTCCACCTAAGCACCCACACTTTTTACTCCTACGCCCAGCCCAGCCCAACAGGCGCTCAAGCCTGCAAAATCCAGATGCAGAGGTCTCCAGCGCAATCCAGAGCAAGGTTGCCGCCGCCATTGCCATCGCCGAAGCGGGTCACGATGATGCGAAGCAGCATAGCGTAGGCGCTAGAATTGCCGACGGGCAGATGGGCTTCTAAGTTGTGGAGGATGCCTGTTATTCTCCGTTGCTTCGTTCGCCATTATCAGATCGATCTCCTGAAGTCTGTTGCGTCATTTCGACCCGAAAACGTAACAAACAGCACATTGACAATTGTTGTCAACGTCCAAAAGGCGGCCGGTCCCGACTCCCGAGGTTGCAACTACACGTGTACCACCTGAGTCTCGTCCGGCTGGCGACAAGATCGACCCGACTTGTCTCCCTACAGTATAGTATGTATTACTTGAGCGAGCTCCGTCGTGGTCGGAGATTGATAGGATCTTCATTGAGGGCGGCTGCAGGTACGGAGTACAAGTCAGGGGGATCCCAGGGGCACTGGCCCTCGCGGCACTCTTCGAAACATGGTGGAGTTTGTTTGTGTATGCCAAGATCTAGACGAGGAAACCAACGACGGAAAATCTTTGCCATTGTCAATCTCACTGCCAGGATCTTTGTCAGACCTGGCTTGGGCCCGGCCACCAACACGGGATTCCGTCAATCAGCTTGGCCCCGTTTTTTTTTTTCGTTTCCTCGCCGGCGCAAACGACATGCAAGCAGGGAAGGGGATGATGGGATGTTCTGGATGAGATCCGGGATCAACTCCACCTGGGCACTCAGGGGTATTGCTTCCTACTGTCAGCTGACGGCATCGTAGTCCTGCTGTAGTACACCTAGGATGGAAGACGTCTTGTTGATATATAAGAAGCCCTTGGCTCAGCTCTGAGATAGTGGTTGGCTCTTGTTCTTTAGACTTTCATCCCACATTCCAGAAGTCCCTAGATACACATTCTTTTTTTTAACCCTCAGCAATTGATTGCTTTTTCAACTTTAGGCTCTGGAAGCTTTCACTCTTTAACAAACACACTCTCAAAATGAAGTTCACTCTCGTCACCAGCCTCATGGCCGCGGCCGTCTCGGCTGCCCCAACCTTCAACACTGTCCAGCCTCGCGCTGGCAACTCGTCCGTCTCTGGATCCATCACCGAGGCTTGCAACATTGGTTACGCCACGCAGAACGGCGGTACTACTGGTGGTGCCGATGGTCCCCAGACCACCGTCACCTCTCTGGAGGAGCTCAAGGCCGCTGCTGAGGCCGAGGGCCCTGCCGTCATCATAATTGACGGAGCCATTACTGGTTCTGACAAGGTGGACATCACCTCTGACAAGACCGTGGTTGGTGCAGCTGGCTCGTCCTTGGAGGGTGTTGGCCTCCGCGTGAAGAAGGCCTCCAACGTCATCATCCGCAACGTCAAGATCAGCAAGGTCCTTGCTAAGGCCGGCGACGCCATCACCGTCCAGGCCTCGAGCAACGTCTGGCTCGACCACCTTGACCTGTCTTCCGACAGGGACCACGACAAGGACTTCTACGATGGCCTGCTCGATGTTACCCACGGCTCTGACTACATCACCATCAGCAACAGCTACCTGCACGACCACTGGAAGGCCTCGCTGGTGGGCCACAGCGACTCCAACGCAAAGGAGGATACCGGCCACCTGATTGTGACATACGCCAACAACTACTTCTCCAACATCAACTCCCGTGGCCCCTCTTTCCGCTTCGGTACCGGCCACATCTACAACCACTACGCCGAGAACTCCTCCACCGGTGTCAACACCCGTATTGGGGCTCAGCTTCTGATCGAGTCTGCCGTCTTCTCCGGAATCGAGAAGCCCATCGAGTCCGCTGACTCCAAGACTGTTGGCTTCGCCGTTGTCAACGACGTTGACCTCGCCTCCGGCACCAACACCGTCAAGGCCGGCACCCTGAAGTCCGTCCCTTACGAGTACGAGCTGCTCGGCTCCAAGAACGTCAAGGCTGCCGTCACCGCCACCGCCGGTCAGACCCTCCAGTTCTAAGCTATCTATCTATCTATCTATCCATCTAGGTAGCTTTGAACACGCGAACAACACCGACAGCCTCGAAGGCTACGCTATTCTGACTTATTCGAGCCCCGTCACCTGGCTGGCGCGCCTCGGCACACAGGACCAAGTTCAACCTTGTACATATCTTATATAAGGCGCCAGTCTCGGGAGATTATGGCATGAAGGAAGGCACTGAGAGAGAATTTTGTACATATAATACTTCTATGTAGCTTCATTGACAAATATGAGTGTCACATCATCAAAAACCATGTCCAATTTCGATCATCGAAGTACCATGTGAATAAATGGCTGTGACATAGAGCAACTGTAAATAAAACATAGACCGTGTTTGAGCAATTAGCACTGCCAGTGTATGAAGGGACCCATAAATCGCATTCGGCCTGTATACGGATGAAGTACGAAACAAGTGGTTAGCTGCTCTTGTTAGAATTTATACTTAGTTAATTATCTCGCGGTTGCTATCGATAGTTACAAAGCTGTGATGTTTAGGCTGCCAACCTCTCCTAATCCCACTTAATGATTGGTTTCACAACTTTCCCGCTGTGCATGTCCTCCAGAGCCTGATCAAAATCCTTGATGGAGTACACCTTACACAGCTTGTCGATTGGGAACCTGCCTTTTCGGTGGAGCTCGATGAGCTCGGGTATGAACTGAACCTAGAAGTTAGTTAAAGCCGGAACACATCTCACGTAAAATTCCACTCCCGATCATTTTACACACCTCAGATGGGGTCACTTCTCCCTCAATAACAGACCTATAGCTCTTGTGTGCCATGAAGAATGTTTGCGTCTCAATATCGATTTTGACTCCGGGCGGAGGCACACCAACCGAGATGGCCTGGCCGCCGTGTCCCAAACAGTCGACTGCAGCCTGAAGAGCAGACGGAGCGCCGCTGCAGTCGATGGCCACATCAACACCGCCTTGGGAGAGCTCCCTCAGCCGGTTGGCCAGGTTTCCGCTCTCCTTGGCAGAATTCACCACGTCTGTCGCACCGAGTTCCTTTACCAATTCCAACCTGCTGTCTACAATGTCGACACCAATGACTTGCTTGACCTCGAGATGGACGGCGGCCATGAGAGCTGCTATACCGACGCTCCCCAGGCCGAAGACAGCAACACGCGAGCTCTTCGCTGGCCTGACCGCTTTGAGTACTGTCCCGGCCCCGGTCTGGAAGCCGCATCCCAGCGGCGCATAGATTGGCAGGAGATCGTCAACGGGACACTTGACCACGCTGTAGTCATGGACAACGGAGAGTTTCGCGAACGAGGACTGCCCAAAGAACTGGCTCCTGACACTCGTCTTGCCATCGGCGAGCCGCGCCGGCGTGGTCTTGTCGCCGACCCGCACGGCGTTGAAGTTGACTTCGGTATGTGTCCTGCAGAATGTCGGGCGGTCCTCGAGGCATGGTCCGCAGCTCTGGCAGGTTGTGTATGAGAGGAGGACCTGGTCGCCTACTCGGAGGGACTTGTCCCTGACGTCCGAGCCGATGGCCTTGATGATGCCTGCGCCCTCGTGGCCTAGGACGACTGGGTATTCTGTGAGGTGCCGTAGCAGTCCCTGTTGCACAACAATGTCCTGTATTGGGCCAGGTCAGTACCGGTAACAAGAACCAATGGGGGTTTCACCTTCCACCAAAGTTGGACGAAGGGGACCACTTGCCGTGTGACAGATTCCAGAGTATTTCATCTCAACGAGTATTTCATTTCCGCGCACCTCATCAAGAGAAATAGGTGTGAGCTTGAAGGGGGCTTTGGGCTCTGTCACGACGAAAGCCTCTGTCTCGATATTTGTGAGTGACATGCTGTTCTATGTTATCTGTGTGGTGATCAGATGTTTCCTTTGCTTTTCGACTTGTCAGTGAAGCCAAAAATTCCAGAGACACACGCACGGCTCTTAGGAGTTCGTGGGAATCCCCGCTGCTTTTAAACCAAGCTTTGAAGCACAAGTAACTACTGGGCAGCGCCGAGGCATACCAAGGTTCTTCGGGTGGCGCGCCCGTCAGTATTCATCGTCATGCGGGGTTGGGTTGGCATGGCGTGTGGTGTGCAACCCCATCCTAGTGTGGTCAACTCCAGCCGGACAGGGTAAATGTTGGAGACACGATCCGACGACTGAGCCAAGTTCTCGGCAGTTGCACCGCCTCTATACTAAGTACCTACCTACCTTAGTAGGTAGGTAAATACTTGGGCTATGTAACTGATACAGTAAGGCTGGGATGATCGGCCATGCCCAACCCCCCCCCCCCCACCACCACTTGGTGCACTACCTAGGTACCTATATTATAAAAGCGATGTAAGTAAAGTACGACCTGTAAGTGTGTTACGTTTCCTGGTCTTCAGTCTAACTAATCCCTATTATTCGTCCTGATTCTAACTAATGCATATATGAGAACGTTTTGTCAAGTTGTGTAATTAGTAATAGAGAAATTTGCTTGTCGACTGGTACCTAGTTACCTACCCTAATCCTCCTGCTACGTGTAAGAAACCTCCTTGCATAGTCGTCACCATTCGCCGGATCAAATCAATGAATTCTTCATGCTGTCAATGGTGTATCCCAGTTGTGCCTTTTCCAGTCCTCCCAGCCCCTCCTCTGATAATCCCGACACTGCATATGTAACTGGTCTGTAGACATGATCATCCCGCCCTTGGGTAGAACAATTAATAGACCCAGAAAGACTCTCCAAGTCTAGATACGCGAGTCATTCTTTAGGTGGTGGGCCGCGAACTCGGAAGGCATTTCCGACTTCAGGAGGCGCTGGTCAAAGTCTCGAAAGCCTCTTTGGTCAACTACCTAGGTAGGGTTCCGGGGCAAATCTAGTCGTAATCCTCAGGTTAGGAGGCAAGCCCAAGTTTCCAAGGTTTACATTCTACAATGAGCCACGACTGGAGAGTTGATAGCTCAGTGTTCAGAGTCTGACCGTGCATCCCAATGCCCAATTGTCCACTTCTTTACTCCATACAGTCCCCGCCTTCGCACCAGTAATATCGTAAAGTATTACTTCAGGGGGGCGAATTTGAAAAGGGGCCCCGCCAGGTAAGTAGCGAGTAGACTTGTCACGGTCAAATGCTGCAATGAGACTCAGCAGTCTATATCAATCAGAGCAGGCAGACAGACGCCAGCCAGTTAATGAAACATTCTTGATCACCTCTTCCAGAGTCGAGTAGCTTAATGGTAGCGGAGGTAGGTTAACGGGTAGATTTCAGGTATTGGCCTAGTGCTATAAGGAAGGCAGCGAGTTATACTAATGGAGTAACATCAATGATAGGCTAGTACCGTTTCTCTAGGGCACTTTAGGTCTTGGCGTATTACTAGAATAAAATAGTCTATAACCGTGGGTATAATTATACTATAGAGTAAGTAAGCTTTAAAAAGTATATATTTTAAAGTTAGGATTATTATATATAACCTAAATTAAGCCTTTTAAACTTATAGTTAATCAAGAAATATAGGAAGAAGTTACTTTAAACTTAACCTAAAGAAGTAATAATAAGTATAAAGCTTTCTTTAATTTAATTATTTTATAAATTAGTTTCTATTTTATTTTATATTCTCGTATAATAGTAGTAGTATATATATATATATAAAGTCAATAAATATTTAAAGAAAGAGTAATAAAGCTATATTTTTATTAATAACTTATTTATATATAAAGTTTAATACTTTAAAGTTAAGTAATCTATATATAGCCTATATAATATTTTTTAATATATTTAATCGATAAACGAT
>MAVT02001144.1:0-16044 GCA_001702395.2 Diaporthe helianthi | reverse complement strand
ATTTATTATACTATTAAGTAATATAAATATTATATATAAGTTTTAATTATAAAAGCAAATTTTTACTATATTTAATAATATTTTTATTATATTTATAGGATTAAAAATAAATTTTATATATAGTTTTAAAAATAGGTAGTAATATTAAAGGTAGGGGGGTAGGGGGGGGCTATTATTTACTTTATAAGTATAGAGTTTATACCTCCTAATTAGCTATAAGGCTAGTCTTTTACTATATTAAGTAACCCTACTTTTTTATAGTCTAACTATAAAAACTATAGACTAAACTTAGTTAAAAAAACTTAGTCTATAGTTAGACTAAGTAACTATAATTAACTAAATTGGTATTTTTACTAACTAAAGTCTTGTAGTCTTAGTTAAGGCCCTTGACTAAACTTAGTCTAACTAATTACAACCCTGCTTTCGATAGATGCGTTGCAGGCATCCTGCTGGTAAAGCTGTGGATGCAGCGCTTGGGCAAGAAAAGCTTGGGTGATCTTGTTCTCCTCGGGCCCCGCCTTGAAAAGAGGTCCGATGGAAATTGTTGAGGAAATCGCGGGCAAACTCCAACGGAGCAGAATTGCAATCTGGACAATACACCGATCTCTGCTCGGCGAGGGAAAGGTCATGTCAAGTACCTAGGTAGTGTCCCCCGTACTTTTTTGGGGTCAACTGCCGTTGGCATCTCCACCACCCTCGAACCTTGGACCTTGAAGTGCCCCGAGTGCCGCAAGCTACCTACGGAGTACAGTACGTGTAGTGTACACTAGTAGGTACGCGACTGCAAATCTTGAACTTACTACTGTGTATACTCTTGCTAACCGCCCCCACAGAGCCCATAGTGTTGGGCCTAACAGTTGCGCTTGTCAAAGATTGCACATGGTGAACAGGGTTCCGGGCTGCAAAACCTCTCCCTCTCTTCCTTCAGACGAACCGATGGCACGGCAGCCAATTCACCAACAACAACGCAATATCTTTTTACAGTCGGGATCACGGAGGCACGCAACCACCACGCGTGTCTCCTCGTCAATTTGATGTGGATCAACCATATTCACGTCATTCCCCACCACTGCCAATTCCAATGCCAATGCCGATGCCATCCTCTCAGCTTCACAGGAACTGCCCTTTCAGCTCGCCAACTTGGGCTGCCGCTGTCTGAACGAGGCAACCTGGCAACTTGCACCCACTCCGTACGCTTTGACTGCCGGGCGGGTCAACTTGCTGACGCTGGCAGGATGCCAGCGTGGAGCTATCACTATGGCATATGCCGCAATGCAGTCTACACGTACAGATCGGCCAGTCCTCGGCGCCGCTTTCGATCCGCAACTTGCAGATTCGTGCGTCACGCGACCGTCGATAGCCCAATAGATGGCCCTGTCCGTGGTTGGGCCCGAATTCTGGGGAAACCAGTTCGCAGCTCCAACCGCCCTCGGGGCCGAGTCAATACACACATGCGCACGCACTAATGTGGAAAACATTGTCGTGTCTTTCAGCGGTGCTACCCTTCCCTCGTGCCCATCCCTGCCTGATCTGCCCTTTCCGCACCCCCTCTGCCATGGGCCATGGCCCATGTGTTCTTCAAGTGAAGGCTTTGACATGGTGAGGAGGGGAGTGTGTGTGGGACACCCACGGCGCCCCATCTGGACCGGGGTTGGATCGCCAGGCACCATACTATCTTGTTCCGCGTGCCCCCAACAGGATCGAGTAGATCCCACGAGGGTGTGAGACAGCTACATAAGTTGTGAACCTTGGCCTCGCTTCTATCCCTCGGGTTCCTGGAGGTCTGTTCGTTGTGATGGTGTCTTGAGACTACAAGTCCCGGCTCCTCGAACTCATCGCCTGTCACACATCCACCCATCCTCCAGTGTTGTGCATTCTTACAAGGCAACATGAGGCTCTCTGTCGCTTCTTCTCTGTCTTGGGCCGCCGCCGCCTTAGTTGCGGCATCCCCTCTTGCTTCTCCCGAGAGCCTCGTGACTCGTCAAGGTAAGACGGGTTCTTCTGGAAACAGTTCCGTCCAGCGTCCATCCTAACTGATCCGTCATGTAGATGCCTCGACTTTAACGAAAGAGATTTATGACAACATGCAATATTACGCCGAGTATTCCGCGTCCACATACTGCAATAGCGACAACGCTGCCGGCTCCCTGGTTGTCTGCGAGGATGGTTGCCCCCAGGTCATGGCAAATGGGGCTACGGTTGTCGGCTCCCTGCCCAACACGACCGTCTTTGAGATGGATGGCTACGTTGCACTCGACAACGTCAGGAAGGAGATTGTTGTCGCTTTCCGCGGCTCGTCCGGGCTACGGAACTGGATTGCAGACCTCACCTTTCTCCTAGTTCCATGCGACTACACAACTGGATGTGCGGTTCACACTGGTTTCAAAATTGCGTGGGAGTCAATCCGGGAATACACCTTGGGATTCGTCAAATCCGCTCTTGCTGAGTACCCAGACTATACGCTTGTAGTCACGGGCCACTCCCTCGGGGCCGCGGTAGGCACACTGGCAGTCATCGAGTTGAGGGACATGGGGTGAGTAACGGCTCGAACCCTCCCTCGACTGAAAGTCTTCTTAACAATCGTTACTTAGCTACGCCTGCGACCTGTACACTTATGGTTCGCCCCGGGTCGGCAACCTCGCTCTTGTCAAATACGTTACAGACCAAGTTGGCGCTGAGTACCGGGCAACTCACTTTGAAGATCCCGTTCCTCGTCTGCCGCCAATCCTGTTTGGTTACTTCCACACCAGCCCCGAGTATTGGCTCGCCGCTGGGCCGGCAACCAACGTCGATTACACCATTGATGAGATCGAAACATGCCTGGGCTATGCCAACATCAGCTGCAATGCGGGGACGTTCGGATTGAACGGTGATGCCCACACCCGTAAGTACATACACACGTTGTCGAAGCATGACTGACATGGCTCTTTTTAATTCTTCTGCCATTTCATGTTCAAATGGCCATTCACTAACTGGGAAAACCCTGTAGACTACTTCCAGTACTTGGGTTGCGATTCCGGTTCCAAGAGCACTGATATGGCACTCACGACGAGAGACGACATCGCCACGAACCCATTGTGGACACGTGACGAAGTGTCTGACGAGGATCTGGAGAAAAGACTCAACAATTACACGTTACAAGATATTGAATACAGCAAAGAGCTGGCCGCTAGCGGCCTGGCGCTTTGATCTTCGCAAGAAGTACATATTCGCGAAGCGGCGGGGCAATTTTGATGTATATCAGATGCAGGTTTATGTCCAAGCCTGTGACTTATGAGTTACGGCGGCGGAGCTCATCTTTTCGGGGCCCGAATCAAATATTTGGGCACAATGTCTCAGCCTCCAGGCTCAATCCTGACCCGATCAATTCGAACGTGGGAAGATAATATCCCAAAATTTACCTTGCTCGATCGTTTTGGTTGAGCAGTGGGTATAACCTGGCGTGGGTATAACCTGGCGTGGGTATGACATGGCGTGGGTCTCTCTCTCGTGATCCTCGCATGATGCCCTCGCCATTTGTGGTACGGCACTCCTTCTGGCATCAACAACTTCTCTCATCAAATTGTCTCGACATCTAATTTGCCTCCGCATCAAGGTAAAAACGAACCACACAATTCCTCTTCCCTCCCCTGGGGCCCAGAGCTCTGCTTCGGTACCTTACTGTCCAGATGTCTCTGTCCACTAATCCGCTGTGCTTGGTAGGCCGGTGAGTTCATTAGTTACAGCTAGATGCGAGTTGTTCTGGAGTGTCGTACGTACATATATATATATGGCATCACACCCGTATATATAAATGGCAGAACTCTCTTATATAATCAGAGCCCGTTGGCTGTCTTGCCAAGGACATTCAGTTCGGTGTACGGAGCTCGGGTTGAAGGACAATGCTGCCAAGGCTTAATTTCGGCGGCCCCCCCTCCCACCGATAACTCAAGCGTCGCTTGGCAGCGAGCGGCGTCCAAGACAATTTTCCGATAGTTCTGGTGTGAGAGTTTTATTGAAGCCAATCATGTCTCGCTCTTACATCACGTTGCCGCACGCAGGATACCATCGACAGTTCTTCCTTCCTGTTGCGGCGTTTTCTCGACAGCCCACCGCCCTTGTGCCTTGCACCGCGGCTCGCCGGCTTCAGAGAAGGTTTACCACCTGCAGTGGGTGAACAAGAAAAGAAGAAAGAAGAAAAAAAGGACCGCCGTGCAGGAAGATCTACCCCCGACCCGGCGACCCCCAACCAAACCTCTAGCAAGGGTCAGCCAGCAACAACCGTGCTGTTTTAACGGAGGGTGGGTAGAAGGATCAGCTTGATTCCTGTTCTGGAATCTCTGTGGCCGTCGATCCATGGTTGTTGTATCTGTTGTTGCTCCACGTGCTAGGAATCATCGATGTCGTCCGAACTTGTCCCGCGAGGGCGGACACGTGCCCCAAGGAACGTCGATGATTCCTGAGGCTGCATTTGTCTGCCACCCCCCCCCCTACCCTAGCGTAGGGCTTCCGTGCCCCCGGGTCCTGCACAGTATCTTCATGCCTACGGGAGGTTCCCAGATTGACCTTTCGAACCATCCAGTCCTTCACCCAATGACAGCATGGGCCGCCCACCCTCAATCACCGATGTCAGCGAGCTTATTCGCCTTTTGTCAGAGGGAGGGGGGGCCTGATCCTGGTCTTTTTTTGCGGCACGACATGGGATGAGGATTGATGGGGGACGGGGAATGGGGAATGGGGGATGGGACGAGAGGTGCATATGCAGATGCAGCCGTGGACTCGGGTCGTCGGCCTGTCTGGGGTTGTCCTTCGTCGGGCGTGTATAAAAGAATGGATGGGCCGCCGGTCTGCCTGGCTTCGATGGTTCCTTCCGTACGGCATGAGAAGAAGAAGTGCGCGTCTCGGTGTCTGTGTCCATATAGCCTTCTCCGCCTGCCCGCAAGACAACCAGACGCAGCATTCTCCCCCCTCCCCCCTCCCCCTTCCCCACCATCCGGCGCATACCTACTTCCAGGATGAGAGCGAACTTCAAGGTGGTGCTCGCCATCGCGGCAGCCTCGCTCCCGGCCGTCAGTGCGCAGTACTTCCAGCGCCTGGGCACCTGCCCGACCCTCGGCTGCATCCTGCCGCCGGACCAGCAGGACTTCCTCCCGGGCCAGGAGTTTGACATTCGATTTGAGGTCCACGCCCCGGTCAACGGCTCCGAGGCCAATGGGGGTGAGCCGGATAGGGATTTCACCGTGTCTATAGCTAAGGGGTCCAACGGCACCGCGACAAGCATTGCCGAGTTCTTTGATCTTGAGGAACCAGAGGGTTAGTATTTGCTAGTATTTGCTAGTATTTGCAGTGTTTTCCTCCCCATCCGGCTGAGTGGCTCGGGGGTATCTTGCTCAAGTGGACACAATCTGAGTCAACTTTTAACCCTTTTGGCTTATATAACAAGCTTCTCGAGTGCCGTGGCCCTTCATATTTAAACACTCCATGTCCATGGACACTTACAGGATAAACCGAAAGACAAATATTTTGACTAACACTTGAGAACAAACAGTCGAGACTTGGACTTTCTCGTGGTACGAGGATCTCTTCGCCCAAGATGCCGGGACCCCGTCGGTTGTGAACGTTGCTTCAAAGGTCTACCGCCGGATCGCACTTTACGAGCCTGGAGAGTACACTGTGACGTTGAAATACTATAATGGCGAGAAGACCGAGGCAAAATGGCTTGTAAGGCCGTTGGCTGAGGAGAGGCGGGCAAAGAATGTCATCTTCTTCATTGGTGAGTGCCTCCCACTTGATCCATGACATCCCATGGGATCTGGAGTCTGCCAGCTGCTGACGTGCTTAAAGGTGATGGCATGACCACCAACATGATCACTGCCGCTCGCCTGCTGGGCCACAAGTCCATCAACGGCAGGTACCAGACCACCCTGCAGCTGGACAAGTTCCCTGTGCTGGGACACCAGATGACACACTCAATTGACAGCTGTACGTATATTTCTTCTATTCATGTTGCTCAATCGGTCCTGTGATTATCTTCAGCCTGTGGGAAGACGCTAACCCAAGTAAAAGACATCACGGACTCAGCCAATTCCGCCTCGGCGTTGTATTCCGGCCACAAGAGCACCGTGAATGCCATGGGTGTCTACGCGGACTCCTCGCCCGACGCGTTCGACGACCCCAAGGTTGAGACTATCGTGGAGCTGTTGCGCCGCATCCACGGCTCGGCCTGGGGTGCCGTGACCACCGCGACCTTGTCAGATGCCACGCCCATCGCACTGACGGCACACACACGCTTGCGAGCCCTGTACGGCCCGCTGGTGGACCAGGCTCTGAACGGGGTGACCAATTTCTCCTGGCCGCATGCTGGTGCTCCCGACGTCTTCTTCGGCGGTGGTGCGGACCAGTTCTTGCCGGGGTCCGGCTCGTACCAAGGAAAGGACTACTACGCCGAGTTTGCCGCGCAGGACTACGAAATCGCCCTCAACAAGACCTCCCTGCTTGAGCTACCGAACAGCTCCAGGGCCCTGGGCGTCTTCTGCCGCGGCAACCTCCCCGTGTGGCTCGACCGCAACGTCTTCACAGATGTCCTGGGGACGTTCACCAACGACCCCTCGGGCAGCAGGGCCCCCGCCCTTGACCTCCCAGGCCTCAAGGAGATGACCCTCAAGGCCGTCGACATCCTGAACGAGCGGGGCGGCGACAATGGCTTTTTCCTCATGTCCGAGGCGGCATCCATCGACAAGCAGATGCACTCGCTGGACTACGACCGCGCCCTGGGAGACCTCCTCGAGCTCGACGACACCATCCGGGCGACCGTGGAGCACCTCAAGGACCTAGACATCTTCGAGGACACCCTGGTCGTGGTGTCGTCGGACCACGGCCACGGGTTCGACGTCTTTGGCAGCGCCGACACCAAGTACATGGCGTCCAAGGAGACGAGCCGCGAGAAGCGCAACGCCGTCGGCGTCTACCAGAACTCGGGCCTGTCGCAGTACACGGTCGAGGTCGAGGGCGTGGGCTACAACACGGGGCCGCACT
Organism: Diaporthe helianthi; assembly: GCA_001702395.2. Classification (NCBI taxonomy): domain Eukaryota; kingdom Fungi; phylum Ascomycota; class Sordariomycetes; order Diaporthales; family Diaporthaceae; genus Diaporthe; species Diaporthe helianthi. The sequence goes on along the minus strand of MAVT02001144.1, from coordinate 9,030 downwards.
TCCCCGTCAACTGGGACCCGCGCTACGTGATCGCCTCGGGCGCCGCCGCGAGCCCCGACCGCAGGGAGACGTACCGCGTCAACCAGACGAGGCCCAGGACCCCCGCAACCAACATATCTGGGTTCGACAGTGATGATTACTTTGTCAACCCGTCTGACAATGTTGGGGGATTCATCGTCAACGGCACACTGCCTACCTTTGAGAACCAGGGGGTGCACTCGCTTACTGACGTGGCTGTGTTTGCCATGGGGCCGTGCCAGGAGCTGTTTGGTGGTGTGTACAGCGCGATTGATATCTTTTATAACATGGCTGAGTGCTTGGGTCTCGGGCGGGGGACAAATGTGACGGATGGCTACGACTCGGGGGAGAGCGATAGCTGTTAGGAAGACTTGGTGGCTTGGGGCATTAGAATTACAGTACTCCTTAATGATGCTAATTGATACCGATAATACTGTAATATTTTCCCCAGTCCGTTGACAAGCAGTTCATGAGCTGGGGGGAGTTGGTTCTCTTTGATTGATCCACTGGCATCACGTATGTGATGGTACAGCACTCATAACTGTTGGATTTTGAGTCTGCAAGACTTGAACGTGTGGTCTTTCGTGCAATCGTGCAACACCCCTGAAGTCGATGGGTCCGTCTCAACTTTCCATGCGGATACACAAAAGAATATCACTTCAAATGTGATGAGTCTTGTAACAAGGGCAAATAAGATAAATTAAAAAACAATTGTCTCTACCTCGGTCTTGTTGGTATGCCTGGTCCATTTCTATGACCACACCCAGTCGAAGTGCATGTACGTACAGCACCATCTTAGGACTAGCGCCTTCTCGTTACAGGGGTCCCGCGTTGTCCGTGGCACTAACAAAACAGCTTAATTTTTCGAAGTACAGGGCTTGTCTGAATCTCATAACCACTTCCATGGAGCAACTTGAATACTTACAAGACATTGTTCTCAAGGCAAATAATTATGCCACCAAGCAAGCCTTTGCCCATATCTGACGAGTTCAGCTCCGCAGAGCATTATGTTAGCTCATTGCTCGATTTTGCCTCGACCAACGACCTTTTCCAAATTCTCTGCGGAGGCGTTCACATTCGTAAGTGCCGGTATTTCTCACTCATTTCCATAACGCATCACTTTATACTCCATTGCAGCTAAACTAATATGTATCAGTCGATTTCTTTACCAATGAACCGGGCTTGTTCCAATGGGTCCTCGAACCCGACTGGCAAGAGTTTTTAATGCAATGCGATCCCATGGCCCTGCTAGACTTTCTCCTCAGAGATGCCCCAGATGCCCCCAAGGCAGAGCGCTCATGGCCCGACGCGCCGGCGTCCCTGCGCCAGTACGTCAAGGACATACGGAGGCTCTCGCTCAGGCGCTCCTTTGCGCCGGTGAAGCCCCGGCTGCCCGTCATACCGCGGCAGGTGGCCGTGGGCATGAACGTGAAGAAGAAGCACGAGGTCGTCAACTTTGCAGACTACGTGGACCGCCTGGCGGCGGACGTTGCGCGGCTGACGGGGACCGAGATGACGCACTTTATCGATTTCGGCAGCGGCCAGAATTATCTCGGGCGCACGCTGGCCTCTGCGCCGTACAGCAGGGACATTGTCGCCGTCGAGAGGCACGAGCACAACCAGGCGGGCGCCAGGGAGCTGGACGTGCTCGCGGGCATAGCGGAGACGGAGAAGGTCCTGCGGAACAAGAAGATCTGGCAGAGCTTGGTGGACAGCAGGAAGGACGCCAGCGAGCTGGATGAGAAGGCGAGCAGGAGGCGGAAAGCAGAACAGCACACGGCCGAGCAGATCGCGGCGGCCGAGCTCAGGCCGAGGAAGGAGCTCGAGGCTGTCTACCGGCCCGAGGAGGGCAGGGGCCTGATCAAGTACGTCACGGGGCGGCTCGAGACCGGGGACCTGTCGGACGTGCTCGACAAGATCCACGATGCCGACGTGCCGGAGGACAAGCGCAGGGACCTCTCCCTGATGGCCATTTCGATCCACTCCTGTGGGAACCTGTCGCACTTTGGGATCCGTTCGATGATCCTGAACCCTACCATTAAAGCAGTCGCGATCGTCGGGTGTTGCTACAACTTGCTTACGGAGAAGTTGGGCCCTCCGACGTACAAGCTGCCTTATATGCGGCCTAGCCTGCAGGCTGTCAATGGACGGGTGGTGCGGGAGTCGGAGAAGTATGACCCTCAGGGCTTCCCTATGAGCGACCGGGTGTCGAACTATAATGGTCGAGGGATTCGATTTAATATCACAGCTCGGATGATGGGTATGTTCTCCTCTATACACCCCCCCCCTCTTCCTCTCTCTCTCGACCTTCCCTTCCAACGCTTTATCAGAGGTTGGCCACGTCACATCGAGGGCACTCGTGGACCCTTCAGACCTTGTCCCCGCACTTGAACCAAAAGATACATGTTGCCACTGGATTTCATTAACTTTCACGTTGTACAGCATGTCAAGCACCACAAAATTGGACAGAAGTTGAGTCCGACTCCTTCTTCACCAGGCACTTCTATCGCGCCGTACTACAAAAGATCTTCCTAGACAAGGGCGTCATCACAAAGGTATACCACGACAAGACCAACAACGACCATGACGGCTCCGCGGCGCCCACAGGAGGGGACGGCCACCAGGAAAGCCCCTTCAACATGAGCACGAACCCGGTTATCATCGGGTCCCTGGGCAAGAGCTGCTTCCGGTCGTTCCACGCGTACGTGCGCGGGGCGATCAGGAAGCTCGCGGCCAACCAGGACTCGGACAAGTACAGCGCGGCCATCGACGAGCGGATGGGCGGCATGACGGACGACGAGATCGAGGCGTACGCGGCGGCGTACGCGCCGCGCAGGCGCGAGCTCAGCTCCATGTGGACGCTGATGGCCTTTAGCGCGGGGGTCGTCGAGTCGCTCATAGTCACGGACCGCTGGCTATTCCTCAGGGAGCACGCCGGCCTCGTCCAGGACTGCTGGGTCGAGTCGGTCTTTGACTACAAGGAGAGCCCGCGGAACCTTGTGGTGGTTGGGATCAAGAGGAACGACCAGGAGGCGGCCTCGGGCGGCTGATTATGGTGGTGGACCCCTTTCCCTTACCGAGTGCTGAAGGCGAACGGATGAAAAGACTCCCCCCCCCCCCTCCCGGGCACAGCACGCCCGGCCCGGTATGCCCGTTTCGTCTTTTCCAGGCGCAGAGGGGGTGTGCTCAGTGGTGTGCCCGGGGGTGGGTACCCTCGGCATGCCGGGTTGCGGCAGACGCAAGCGCATCAGGCAGGAGGCGGGGGGATCAGGAGAGAGAGGCCACGGCCCTGCAGGATATCACAAAATATGCAGGTGAGAGGCCCAGAGGTGTGTGGACAGTAATCTGCCGATTGATGTCATGCATGCATTACAGGACTGCGCGGGGTGGGAAGGGTAATGGGGACGTCAAAATCCAGGGGTCCTGCGGATGTCTTCTTCTTTGGCATGGAGAAACTCACTCGGAAGAAGAGCCTGGCTATGACATGCTCGCGAAGGAGTCGCTGATATGTTGCAGGCCCGCCCGCCTGCCAGACCGCAGGTTACAACGGACCTTTGCAAAGTGGGAGTGAGGAATCAGCCCTAGAGCGGAGGCCCTCCGTCACGCGTACCTCAAATCACATCAGCGCCCTACGTCGAGCGGGCGGTGGCGAGAGGGTTTGGTTGCGGCTCTGGTGGTGGTGATAAGCTAGCTGGACAGGATCGTAGCCTTGTGACACAAATTGGTGCACCTACATGCGCAGATTTCCCAACTACGAGTCATGTTTCCCAATCCAGCCGTACGTGGGGTGAAATGTAAGCCCTGTGACGTGAACAGCCACCGCACGGCTGAGAAGATATTTAAGTATACGTGACCACTGCCAGCCGCGGCGTGCACACACGGTCAGGTCAGCAAGTTGACCCCCAACATCCCAATGCCGCCGAGCCTATCCGCCATCGCAAATATGGGAACGCATCGGTTGGCCCGATAGGAAAGGAGGAGGAGGGTATTTACGTAGGTCCAGTCTAGCCCCCTGTGTGTGTGTGTTTTATGCTACGCGCGCACAGCGGTAAGACGACGTCGTAGGAGAGGCTCGGATCATCCGTCGCACAGCAGGAGGTGACTGGCTGGCTGGCTGGCTGGATGCACAGCAAGAACGGCATGGCAGCACGGCTTGGGGCCGCCTTTGGCTGGCTGGGTTTTCGAAGCGTGACGTGAGGCGGCTGGCTCATGGAGAGAGAGAGAGAGAGCCAGAAATTCCCAAGCTCATGATCCTCTCTGCCCTGATTTGGCAAGTATACCTCGACAGCCACGGGGGCGAGGCCGTCCAGCCAGCCCTGTGGAGCTATGGGAGGGGGGGGTGTGGATGGGGAGGGGGAGCGAGGACGGGCCCGGGTCTCGCACGATGGTAGTGGTGGTGTGCAGTGTGCAGTGTGCAGTGTGCAGTGTGCAGTGTGCTGGGTGTCTCCTTTCGCGCCTCATGTGTTGGTGTGGTGTGAAGAATGTTGGTGTGTGTGTGGTGGTTTCTGTAGAAGGCAACGCCCAGAACGCATGGGCGTGCGTGCATAGACTACGTGGGGTTGTACAGTCAAAAACAGACCAGGCTTGACAGGGCATGGGGCAGAGAGCCACGCTGAAATGTCGCAGTCTCGCAGCCCAAATTGCGGGGTGCGTCTCTGGCTTGGTACTTGTCACCGTGATGGGAAAGGAGGGGGACGGGGGGGTAGGTGGGAAAGAAACCTTTCGATATTGACAGGGGGCACGTTTGGGTAACACCAAGTGCACGCAGAGTTCGCAGTCTATTGCTCTGCGGGAATAACTCTCCTGTGCCTGCATGCCTCCAGATTGTTGACATCGGACAATTTCGGGCACGTTGAACTGGCTGGGAATTTCAGTGGTCTGTCTACAACGTGTGCGTGTGTAAATTAGGTGAGTATACGAGTAGCATTGCAGCAGAGGATGTAGTGTGCGAACCCCCCGAATTGAGTTCAAGTGAACTTGCATTGAGCTTATTAGAGTTTCGCATAGGTGAAAGAGAGATGGCGTGGGCAGGTCACGGGGCGTCGTGGAAAATGTCAATTGGGGAATTTGCTGCATTATCGTGAGATGGAACTGCTTTAAGTACCTAGGTAGATACACTCACACGTCCGAGGCGTTAAGCTCTGCCCCCACGTTTTGTCAATCTACCTGCATGCGAGAGCATGCAAGACAGGCCTGAAGAGTCTCTAGCCTCCTGCACCCGCTTAGGCCTGCCTTGTCTTGTTGCGCACCTGCACAATGCGGGAACACTCCTTTTAACTAACCCAGCATCACAGGCTCACAGCTGGCACCACTGGTAAGGCTCGAAATAAATTGCACATGTCGCCCGCGCTGAGAGCAGAGATGGAGAGAGGGCCTGGCGCCAGTATTTAGTAATTACAGCAAGCCCTCCATGCGCAACCAGGTCGCAGGCTAGTGGTCGGCCCTTACCTCTTAGCCTGTGTCAACGACAAAGCCCCGCCAAGCGAGCCGCCCGGCTGCCACTGATAATAGGAACGACTATCTATCTCTCTCCGTCTGCCTTTTGCCTCCAACGCCAACTCTTACTTCGGCCCTGGCATCTCGCTCACCTCTGTTTCCTTTGTTCTGCCCTACTCATTCAAGTCCCACCTCGTTTTGTCTGTGTTCGACAGCCCAAAGGAATTTCGTCGACGAGAATATCAGCTATCACTCATCAGCCAGTCACTTGTCACTCGTCATCCTTGTCGCCGTGGTGCGTGACTCGACCGACTTGGCTAGGCTCTGATCTCCTACGCATCCTCGACTTTTTTCTCCGTGCTTCCTCCGATCACCCCCGGCCTTGAACAGACAAAATCCTCTTATTACCGGCCAAAGTCAACACTCGTCGTCGAGGTCGTCGAGGATACCCAGCGGTTACCTTTGCGAGCACGTCCGAAATCTCGACAAAAATCGGACGCCGCCCAGGGTCTTTGCGCCTTCACAAAAAAACTCGAAAGTTTGCGTTCTTCTCTGTGAATCTCGCACATTCCTGCAAATCTGTGCTGGGTCCTTCCGCCGCCAGGGTCCTCCGCTATCAGTGGGGGTCCAGACAGGGGCCTTGAGTGCTTTCGCGAAGAATGATCGGCAACAACTCTCGCGCAGAATTGCTCCTCGCCCATCATGAACGCTGAAATAAAACTTCTCGTGAGTCCCTGTCCTTTCCTGAAAGTCCTAAGTTCCATTTTGCCCCTTTATCTTTTTTCCTCTCTCGTTGCAGGCTCCGAGTTTCCACCTGAGTGAGTCACTTCTTCGCGACCTGCTCCGGACGCGAAGCCGAGATGATCCCGGCCGATTGCGGGGCCGTCCATCGGGCGGTCCCGAGCTCGCAATTGGTCCCTGGCCCGTGTTGAAGTTCGCCTAGATAGCTCCGTGGATCAGATAATGGGAGATCAGCTACTGACTGGCCGCGGATCTACAGGACCAAACGCTCAGCCTCATCCACATCCCGCTGGGCCTCTATTCACAATTCCTTCAGCCCATCCTCCGCCTACTTCTGCCCTCGCCCTGTGCCAAGCTCGAAGACGAGTTTGGGGAGCTGACCCTGGCTCAGGAGCATGGCTTCCTTAATATCAGCGTAACGCCTATCGAGTGTTCGATAGCCTGTAACGAGACCTGGTCCAGGACCGTCTTCGAGCCCATAATCAAGCAATTGCCCAAAAACTCGGCCAAGACTGTATCGATTTCTGCCGAGTCTTACTGCGTGTTCCGAGTATCGTCTCCGGGGGCCGACGCCGGCAGTCGGGTCGTCGATTTGACCTCTCCCCTTGCGCTTGCCGGCATATCCATCTTCTTCATCACAACCTACTACTCGGACTTCTTGATAGTTCCCACCCGGTCTCGCCAGAATGTCGTGCAGGCTCTGTTCGAGCAGGGATTCGAGTGCTCAGAAGACAGCAGCTCGTCCTTCGTGTCCCCTGTCGCATCGTCACATGCCCGGGGCCTGAGCCAGGACAGTGACGACCCGCCGTCCACGCCTCCACCATCCAATGCTGCGGAGCTGCAATTGCGGACTTTCAAGCTGTTGAAGAAGCACAATGTTGTTGCCCATACAGAGCCCAACCTGCGTCTGATCTACTGCTCCGGGAAGGATGTCTCCCAGCTCGAGACTTACTCCAGGCCTTCAAGGTCGTACGCGGGAAATGGAAGCCATCGCAAGAGCTCGTGGTTCGACAAGGTTGACACCAAGTTCTATACGAGCCTGGTCGCGGCGTTGGTGAGCCAACCTCGGTTCTTGTCTGTGACCCTCGCCGAGGAAGATGAGCCATCGCTCCTTATCGATCGGTGCTTGTTGGACACATTTGGAGACTCGCTGATAGGGCCAACCGACGCGGATCTGACGCCGATTCTGCTTGACCTGGTCGACCTGCCCTTCGGGGCGACCGGAATCGTCGCCGGCGTGGCAGGGAAACTTGTCGAAGGCATGCGCATGGAAAACGCCGAGCTTTCGTATCTCTCCACAGCTAAAACCGGCGCTGTAATGCTCTCCAGTGAGTATGCGGACCGTGCCTTGGAGATCCTAAGTCCCTTGTTGTTGCCGAAGGAGGTTTAACAAGGCGAGTTATTGGTGCTCGCACAAAGTTACTCGGGATCCGTCCAACCTCCGATATCCTGGCCTCGGAGATTCTGTGACGGAACACGTCTGAGGAAATCATGTTTCCCCGTCCGGCTGGAATCGCATGCAGCGGCGGTTTTGTATGATAAGGGATGTTTCTGGCAGGACTTGGTGGATGTCTTGCCGCAAGATTCAGCTGGGTACCGGCCGAGGGCGTTGGAAGAGGTCGGCAAATGCATGTAGCGCCTAAAATTGGGTGAGACAGAGTAGCGGTTGACCGAGAATACCATTTTGGCTCGTCCATTGACGATAACGTGAGCCCACAGGCTCATTTCCCGTGCCCCTTCTTCTTGACAGTCGATGGCTCGTTGACGATGCCAGCCCTGACAAAGGCGTCCCTGGCAGCAGCGTTGATGAGCGCGAACCTCCTAGGCCCGAGCTTCTGGCCGCCGTACCAGCGGGTCACCACGACTATGTGATCCCACAGGTCCATGAGCTGCATGAGATGCAACAGCCGCCCGCCCGCAGCCGTCTCGCCGTCGTCGTCGCAGTCTTGAAACGAGGTCCCGTTGGGCCCGCGGATCCGCCAGGCCGTTATGTTGTGAGTTGCGGTCCGCACCCGCTTGTCGCTTGCCAGCAAGTGCTCCACGAACCTGGCCGCCTGGTCGGGGGAGGTGACGGCGGCGCAGCGCGCGATAAAGACGGACTTGAGCTCCACGACGGGCTCGGACATGACCCATGGCGGCTCCGGGCCCAGGTCCTCGACGGCCTTGGGGTGGAAGACGGCGTGCGTGTCATTGTCTGGCTCCCCGTGGTCCGAGGGCGTGTCGTTGTCCACACCGGCCTCCTCCTGTAGCCTCTTCAGCTCCTCGACGGCGTCAAAAAGACAGACCTGGCCGGGCTGGAAGATGTTCCCCAGCGCGCTGCGGAAGAGCTCGAGGTCACGGGCCCCCACGCCGCGTCTCCCCCCGGAGCTGTTGGTGCCAAGGGGGATGCAGGGCGCCGCGGGATAGTCTGGTGGAAACTGCAAGCGCAGTGAGACAGCTTCGTCTGGGAGGCTCAGGATATAGATGTCCGAGTCCTCTCCGGCCTGGACCAGGCTGCCATCGCCATAGATTGAGTTTATGGCCTCAATCTCGTCAGCAAGCTCCTCAGACATGGCTGTCTCGCGGACGAGTTGCTGATTGTTGCACGAGGTGTAACCAGGAGCTGACCTGGGAAGTAAGGCTTCTCACTGTCCTTTGTATACCTCGCAAGAAAAAGGAAAAGATATTAAACTCGGAATATTATGATCCAAGGAGGGTTTCCTTTGCCTTTTGAGTCTGTCATGGACACGAAGCTGTCCCAGATAGTGGACACTGGTGGTACGAGGGTGAGTTGGGTTGAGTATACAGTGTAAGCTGTTGGTTGTAATAGTTGAGCTGCTGCCGGCGGGGGGGGGG
>MAVT02001143.1:0-16099 GCA_001702395.2 Diaporthe helianthi | reverse complement strand
ACATTAAAAAGTGGGCAACTCGTTAGGGTAGGCAACTCGTTAGTGTTTAACGTTAACTAATAAATAAAAACTAAAGCTTTTTATCTTAAAAGTAATAATTCTACTAAACTATATATAATTAAAATACTTAAGTTTTAAAGAAAAAACTATTATTATATACTACTAGTTAGCTACTTGTAAAATAAGGGCTTAAATTATAAAAAGGTAGTTTTTAGCTATTTATAAAGAAAGTAAGTAAAAATTAACTCTATTAATAATTACTCTGTAGCTTTAATAAAACTTCTTTCTTTTAATAAAACCTCCTACTTAGCTAAGTAATATATTATAATATTAATTAAGGTTAATATTAACTTAACTATAAGTATAAAAAATTAACTTTAATTAATAAAGTAATTTTAAGTAGTAATAAACTAACTATTCATTTAAGTTAGTAGCGCTTACTTTATAAGATAGTTTAAAAGCTATTAATATTTAAAAGAAACGCTATTTAACTAGTATTGTTAGTTTAAAGGGTAGTAAGCTCTAGTAGTAATAGTATAGCTAATCTTATCGCTATACTAAAACATAGCTATTAAGTGTATATTATGTAAATAGGTAGTAGTCTATAGATATATAAAGACCTTCATAGTAGTTGCTAAGGCTGAAAAGTATGTGGGAGGTGTGTAGCCTAGAGAGGAGGGGGCGAAAAAGGCAAAGCAAGTGGGACATCTGGAGCCCTGGATCTCAGGCGCATCTCTGTGATGGGAAAAGCAGAAGCGGTCACAAGGCACTTTGGGGGCTTATCTGTTGTCTTAGACGAGCCTTGGTGATTGGGCAGCGAGGCAAACCCGTGGACTCATCTCTTACCAAGAAGAACCTGAAGAGCCTTCGCCCTTGCTCCGACGCTGCCGCCGTAGCCAGCCTGCCTTACCGTCCAGACCGTCTGGCCATCTGTCTGCACGAGTGGCTTAGCTACTGGGCTCCTTGGTCAGAGACGGCCAGCGTTGAAGCTTCTGCAGCAGTCTCCGCGTCGCCCCCCAAACATCGAGCTTTACGTAGCCCATCCGCCGTGCTAAAACCGTGGGCGGACCGTGGCCTGTTACACGTGTAGATAGGATGGAGCAAGGTAGCGTGGATTCTGATCTGTGGGTGCATATGTCATGCAGCAACAAGCCACCCTTCTCTCTGACATGACAGGCCCTCAGGCAGGCCACAGAAGAGCACCCAGATGGTGTGAGACTCGGCCTAGAACTCCACTTGGCTTCCATGTTTCCAAAAAAGCATATGTGCCGGCCAGAGGGGCTGAGGGGGCAGCTCGACGGTGGAGGAAGAGGGGGGAGGGGTTCTTGTGTCCAGCATCACAAACACCTCGCTGCCACACTCGTCTCTCCCTCTCTCCTCCCCGATCTTGTTCTGCGGGTCAAGGCAGGAAGGACATGAGCAGTCAGGCAGTACTCCGTAGACCAGCCCTCGAGGCCAGAAAGTGAGGCCTGCCCCAAAAATAGGGGACCACTGACCCGTAGGCAACACATGTGTACATTGAACTGGCCTAGACCTGAGCATGGGGTCGGTCTTGACTGCAGCAGCAGCAGCAGCAGCAAGCGCTAGACCACTTTATTGTGTGGTGCAGATGCCATGGCCACAGGTTCTACATGATTCTGTTGATGTCGTCAGTCGTCAGCTGTGGCCTCCATAATACTTCGACCACTATACGATACACATGTACAGGGCTGCATCTTATCCTTGCAGGACCCAGCCCGCACTCCAAGTTCTGACGTTCTAACAACCACATGGGCAACAAATACTCACTTGGGCCCATCATCTATTTGCTAGCAGCCTCGTCTGGTACTAGCCAGCGTTTCCCCTGCGCCAGCCAGATCCTTGGGACAGCTGCCGAAGTTGTGACTGGGACGGGGACTCGACCGTCTGTTGAGTCGTCATCATCATCCTGCCAAAAGGCCGCCCAGCCATCCTAATTTTACACCAAAGAGCGACTCCAACGACACCCGCCTAACCCGCCAACCCCCCCCCCCATCTTCTCCCTCTAGGCCTGGTCCTTCCGTCTTTCCATCCCGAGTCATTTCCCCACATCATCTTATACATACACACAGCCTTCCCTATATCACTTGTTTCTTACCATCCTCTCCGCCCTGTTTTTTTATCCTGGCCTAGTCAAACCCGCAGCCCGAGTGTGCGCGCACCTGGGCCTAAGATGCCTGACACGGTCTATCGCGAGTCCCGCAGCTACGTGCGGGAGCGCGACGACCCGGATTCCGACGACGATCGCTATAGAGCACCCACCGTCCGCCGCTACAAGGTCACTCAGACCCAGCGCGGGCCGCCTCCTCCCCCGCCACCGCCAGTCGAGCATGTAGAACGTATCGAGCGCACCGAACGCGTCGTCGAGAACGACTTTATCGAGGATGATCGTCGTTCCAGGTTCTCCACCCATTCTCACCATCTGCACCCCGGGCGCTCTTCCGGCGACTTGGTCGAGGTCGATACCACACGGCGGGTAGAAAGGACCTATCTGCCCGAGAGGCCAAGATCCGCCTTCGACCCGCCCCCACAGAGGAGTACCCATGTCGTGGAGAAGGTCACGGAAAGAGAGCGAGGCAGATCGCCAACACCTGAATTCTACGACATAACCAAAACGAGGAGCGTTGTCCACGATGACGCTCGCACTGTCTACGAAAGAACCAGGGAGGTCGAGCGCGAAGACCCGTGGCCCGCAGACCGCCAGCGTACCACGGTTGAGACAAAACGCGTAGTTGAACGTGATGATGACCGCTGGTATGATGACCGAGGGGACCGCCAACGAACAACGATAGAGAAAAAGGTTGTTGAGCGGGACGGCGACCACTGGTGGGATGAACGTGAGCGTCCTAGGGACCGCGAACTTGTCTACGAAAAGACAAAGGAGATCGAGAGAGACCCCGGCCCAACCTCCCCGCGCGACTGGGACCGGCATTCGCACTCTCCATGGGACCGTGATAATGTCGATGTCCGGGTCGAGAGACGCATTGAGAAGCGCGACGACGGCGTGGACGTTACCGTGCAGCGCCGCGTGGAGGAGCGCCGTGACGAAACACCTTATGGCCAAATGGAGCGGTACCGCAAGGAAACCGAGTACTACGAGCCAGCACCCCCAGACCCTGCCCCCATCATTATCCGTCAGCGCGCCCCCGAGCAGAGGATCATCGTGCAAGAAGCCCCTGAGCCGGCGCCCATCATCGTCCCCTACAGGCAGCAACAGAATACAGTGGTGGCGCGGCGGGAAGAGCCTCGCGAGGATGAGTACTACTACCGCCGCAGGGAAATGGACAGGTATGGCGATCGTCGTGATGATTATGCTCTCGCGGAATATCGCCGTTCCCACTCGAGAGACCGCTATTCTGACGGGTATAGATCTGACGACGACGACTACTACGTCAGGAGGACCATCATTCGGCGCCAACGGAGCAAGTCGCCAGAGCATCACCACAAACTGCATCTGGCGGAGGGTGCGGTGGCCGGTGCGGGTCTGGCCGCTCTGGTCGCCTCTCGTCGCAGTGGCGATGGTGACCCCCAATCAGGTCGGGGCCGTAAGGTCGTGGCTGGAGCTGCCCTGGGGGCCCTGGGCACCGAAGTATTCAAACGCGCGCGCTCAGCTTACAATGAACGGTATGGCGATGACGATGATCGCTACCGGGACGACTACAGGCGCGGTCGCTCACGCTCACGCCCCGGTGACTATCGTGACTATCGCGAGTACCATCGTGACGACGAGTATGAAGAAGAGCATGACAGGCACCACAAGATCAAGACCGGGCTCGGGCTCGCGGCGGCAGCCCTAGCTGTGGCTGGAGCAGCTAAGTATTACCAATCCCAGAAGATCGAAAAGGAGGAACTGCGCCGCGGACGTAGCCTGCACCGCTACGCCAGCGACTCGGGTGGCAGCTACTACAGCCGCTCCCGTAGCAGAGGACCAGGAGGTCGGTCGCCGTCTCGAGGCTCAGGCGTCGCCAAAGCCGCGGCTGGGACCGCTGCCGTCGCCGGCCTAGTTCAGCACTTCCGAAGCAAATCCCGCGCCCGTCAGGCTGGTGGGTCCAAGTCGCGGTCTCGTTCGCGCCTCCGCACCGGCGCCGAGATCGTTGCGGCAGGGCTCGCCGGCGCAGCAGGCAAGAAGCTGTACGACCGTTCCAAGGACAAGAAGGACGAGCGTGAAAGGGCACTCTCGGATGAGGAACATGAACGCGAATATCGGGAGCGGGAGCGGTCGAGATCTCGGAGGGATAGGTCTAGATCGCGATCCCGCTCCAGGTCGCGTAGCAGGTCGCGCTCTAGACCCCCCATCCCGACATCTGCCGCAGCCGCTGATCCTGAGCTAGGTTTGGTTGAGTATGGCGGCCACCCCCTGTACTCCGACCGAGATGGACCGGGTTACGAGTCGGCGGAGGACAGGAGAAGGCGGCGCAGGGAGCGGCTGGCGAGACGCAGGTCGCAGTCGAGGGGGGGAGACACGGACGACGGAGTGTATGATGAGAAGGAGGACAAGAAGGATAAGAGGGCTAGGAGCAGAAGTCGCTTTAGGGACATGGCTGCCGGTGCTGCTGCAGCAGGCGCTGCAGCAATTGGGTTGAAGAAGTATGGAGATGCTAAGAAGGAAAAGGAGAGAGCTGAGTCACGGACCAGGGAATCGAGCAGAGAAGGATCCCAAGAAAGGTCAAGAGATCGGGGAGCCAGAGAACGGGACAGGGAGGCTAGGGCGAGGGATCGCGCTGAGAGAGACAGGGACCGCAGGGAAAGGGACAGAGACCGCAGGAGTGAGTGACGCCTTGCCCGGCCGACTAACCATCAAGCATCTGGCCTTGAAAGCCCATGACTTCTGACCACCTCTTGTCAGGTTACGAGGATTCCATTGCGGACGGGCCTCAAGACGCCTATGATGCGCAACGGCCTCCGTCTCCACCACACGCATCCGGCGGCTACTTCGATCCTCGGCCACCAGGTCCCGCTCCTGGCACCGATACATACCAACAGGGGTTCACACAACATCCAAATATGGCCTCTACGAATCTTCATGACAATTACACGCCGTACAATCATCAGCCTTTCCCGCCGCCACCACCAGGACCACCACCAAATTCAGCGTCAACCCCAACCGGAATGCCACCACCGCCCACGGGAGGGTACCGGCGAAACGACCCGGATCATGTGAGTAGTGAACTATCTGATTCTTCTGTCAACGCCAATGTCAACTTCAAGGATGGGGACCACGGCCACGACCGTGAAGGCGAGCGACCCAACATTCGCCGCGAACCTGAGGGTGCGTCTGGTCTCGGTAATATTCCTCCTCAAAGCACAACTACACATCAAGCGCAGGCACCACAGTCTTCTGGGCCCAGCCAGCACCCACCTTCGTCGGACACCAGGAAGGATGGGCAAGGACCTGCGCCTTCGGCCTAAGCGGCCTCCGCATATTTCAAGATGGCACACTCTTTCTTTGTGTCTTTGTGGAAGCCAACTTGGCCAACTTGGCCAACATCGGTTGTTGATCTGCGTGACAACTAACAACTGCCATGTCTCCTATGCAGATGGTGTAAAGCAACCTTGGGGCCGCTCTCTATCCCGGGATAGAGCGCCATCAGCAGCCTCCTCCGCCTTGTCAAAACCCGGACGACGTACGCCCTCGAGATCACCCTCTCCACCAAGAACACCATCTCACGTCCAATGGGTTCCACTGTCACCACAATCCTCCCAGACACTCCTCCGTCACCGAGCTACCAAATCACGCGAGAACGTGGACGCAGCAGATGATAATGATAGCGCCGCGGTAGTACCGGCTCCCCGACGCTTCCGCAAGCGCCGGCGCAACTCAGACCCTAGCGCAAATCGCCCGGTGGTTGGAAGGCACAGAAACGGACTGCCTGAGTCCGATCGGTCCAGCTCTGGGAGCGAGGGCGAGGTTGAGGTCCTCCCCGACCGCTTCGACAACTCAGGACGTCCCATCGACCCCAACGCTCCGTCCAGTTCCAGGAGCGCACGCGTCCGGGGCGGGTGGACCGAGCGGCACGGCGACTTCGAATATCGCTCACAGCGTCCAGGAGGGACGCAGGCCCGGGGCATGTGGAGCGTTGGCGGGACGGACCCCGACCAGGTCGAGAGGATGATGCAAGATGTCACTGGGATCATCGGTGATGGCCCACCCAAGGGCGTCACGGGCTGGATCGGACTAGCTGGGCGGTTGTTAGGGAGCAGTATTCTTGGGGCTCACGATCTCCCTGAGCATGATCAGGACGAGGACGGTCGTCGGGGTGGCGGCGGAAGGAGCAGAGATGTCGGCAAGGTTGGGTATGGAGGCAGTGGAAGTGAGATCAGCCGCGACGAGAGGGGCAAGGGGAGGCGGAGGATAGATGACCATGACGACCCGGACGAAGTTGAAGAGGACGACGGGATGAGGAGGAGACGAAGGCGGCGAAAGAGGCGTGAGGTGGAGTAGAGACCACTTGCGCGCTTTCGTCTCTCCTGGTTATGATTTGATGACTCCATCTCACGATAATTGCTTTATGATCTGCATGTCATTTTAATCTTACGATTTGGCGGCTTCTCTTTCCTCTTCCTTTTGGATATCTACCCATCATGTCGGTGGGTTGGGCCGTTCATTTCATGACATGATTGATACCAGGAGACGATATTCACACTACGCACTAGATGTCATATCAATCACCATAACAACCTTGGGAAGAGGACTACTGTAGGAGGCTAAGGAGGTTGATTTCGGCTTATGTGTCGTCAGCTTCGGTGGTATTTAAGTAACCTGATACTGATGGTTCATGACTTACAAACAGCAAGTCTTTGAGATTTACATGATAAACGACAGCTATGTTTTAATATGTACTGGGCTCCTGATACAATGACATGGAGATGAACTTCCGATTTGCTTTAATATGAATCTGTCTGAGCAATGTGTGCTAGTCCAATCAATCCATGGATGTTGGAACTGGGGCAGGTTCTCGCCTTTGTGAGGGCCGATCTGATAAATATTCAACGCGGACCGTGTCTCTTTGCAGCCCAGACCCGGGCCACAGAGGAGAGGAAACGTGCGGAGAAGAAGCCAGCAAGCCGTCTGGGACACGCTCTAAGAGCAGTGGTAGATTCTTTTGGACGAAATGTGTGTTGGAGATGTGCATGATGGATGGTCTTGAGTCCGGTCAGGGCGACCTGACCACCTGGGCAAGTGCAGGAAAACATACTCCTGGTGCCACAGTTGCACCTTTCTTGCTGTCACTCAAGTGCTTGCAACGGCGCAGTCTCTAAGTTCCTTACACCGTCACTTCTTATTTATCCCCAAGACAATCCACACTTTTCCTCTGCGCAAATCCATGAAACTTCTCCTCGGTCATGATTTTTCATGTCCCATCGAGACTACCAGAATCTGGCAACTTCTCTGTGCAACTTCTCTGTGCAACTTCTCTGTGCAACTCCAAAAGCACCAACACAAGACAATGGCCGACGGCTCCGGGCCCCGGGGGCAGCAGAACTCGCGAACTTCCACGCATCAACATTTTGAAGTTGCCTCACGCCTCCATGCCTAGCCCTGGTGGCATTAATTTGCAGAAGTTCAAGGAATCAAGGGATTGATTGTATTGACTAGATTCGCTGACGGATCGTAAACATTTGAACCACTCCGGCCTAAACCTGTGGCAGACAAGACACAAACAGCAAAGGCTCAGGGGTTGATGCTGGTGGCTTCAAATCTATATGTTCCTGGTACCTACGTAGGGTAGGTACCTTCTTGTACCAGCATGCTCTCAGGCGACTACTTCTCGACAGCCAAGAATAAATTTAGAAGTTAGGACACGTGATCTTCCCGTCCAACGTGGCGATACCCAGCCCTTCTACTTAAGTATAGCCATTAGTAATTTTCAAAAAGTTGCAAGTCGGCCAGCACATGAGCAGCAAATCTGCCCTCTTCATCGTGTCCAACTTCAACCACGCGGGGGTAATTGGAGTGTGGCTTGGCTTGTACATGGTGCCTGGATGGGTTTTGAGCGTGCGGCCGGCCGCGGCGTTACATGATGACGAACGAGGGTGCAAGTGCTTAGACGTGCCCTGGCCACAAGGTTTAAGTCCAGTGCCGAGCTAAAAAAGCTGGGCTCGACACACTCAACCTTTTACTTTCGGGTGTTGGATCTGACAAGAGGAAAGAAAGTTCCTGCTGGCTTCCAAGAGCAATCCGGGGAACCATCGGATTCAGTTGCATGACGACCGGACAGCAACCTGAACAAAGCATTTAGTGGGATCGCGGACGAGACAATTCGTCTGGAGTCAATGGCATGAAGTCACACAGCTGATTGACGTTCACGTCTGTGTGAAATCAATTGATGTTTCGATCTTTGCTGCAGAGAAGGTGATGTCTTGGAAATGTCTTGGTTCGATCTGGCTTAGGGCTGGGCTAGGATGGGCTGGATGAATGGATCGTCACCAGGGTGTCCTGCACGGACTGGGTTGAATGAGTTTATTAAGCCTGTTTATCGACGAGGTTGTTCTGGTTGTCAACTTGTGAGCCACGGCCCACATTCCGTCCGGTCGCATTGCGTCGTCCATGCGACAGAAACAACTGCCGGGCAAGTACATTCTACGGAGCACTGCTGTGGTTGCTGAGGTAGAAATGCTGACTGTCTTCATTTCCACAGTATCCCAAGTTTTCACGTGGGCGATAAGGCCTGGAGGGCCCTTGGGTTTGGTGGCGGGGACTGCAGCCTATGAAATGGCCCAGAGACTGCCAGGGCGAGATGTCGGTCAAGTACCTTTTTAACATGCCGCCAACACATTCGATATCTGGGAGCTGATAGTAAACTACCGAGCGTGTCAGATCTTGCATCACGCAAGCCCGATCCCGGGATCGCGAATCCACAGGCTGGCCAGTGCTAGTGGACCGTGGACCGTGGACCGTGGGACCTCGGAAGCGGATTTCTCAACGTTCGGGCACGGAGGGATTACTGTGGTACACTAGAAGTTGTGCTTGCTCGCATGGAGAATTAGGCCGAGCGGCCATGCAAAGCTGAACTCGGAGTGGCAGGCCATTGGCATTGGTGGTGCTACACTAGTCAGGTTCCGGGCGACGGCAGAGCCATGCAACAAAAGATTCGATGATGGAAGCCCAGAGCTTATTATTTTCCATCAGCCTGGCAAGCGGGGGATTGATTGATTGTACGGAGTACACAGTTGTACCCTAAAAAAAAAACGGTGAACCTGAGAAACCCATGCAGGAAGTGGCTTTCTGCACGGTCTTACCCGTTGACATTTTCAGTTGTCAGTACACTACCTAGGTACATCCATCATGATTCATACACACCAGTAACACACCAACCAGTCAGCTAATGGTTTGCTTTCTGGGATCGCGACGCGCGCCTTAATTCCTCCCATCACCGACACACCCCTGTTCATCTGTTCATCTGTTCCTCACAAGATGATGCAGAGAAAAGAAGCCGCTCGGTACCTGTGCCGGCGAATCCGGCCGCCCTAGCATGGGCTGCATGGGCTGCATGGGTCTTGGGCTTCTAATCTCACCCGTTGGTGGCTTTTTTGGCAATTGGTCGGTCATCACGCAAGAGCTACTTCCAAGCTTGGTCCTTTTTTTTTTCCCCCCTTCTCTCGAAAGGCCCCCGATGTTGCGCCCTCTGTGAGGACTGTCCGAGCAGGACCCGGTCCCCTAGTGGAACCACAGTGCTTTGTCGCTCGGTCGCTTAGGGTCCCGGCATCTGAGTGAGCATCTATCTACCTAAGTACACAGTACTGTGTACCTAGCACACAGCATGCAGCAGCACGCAGCACGCAGCAATTGACAAGACGTGCCACAGGAAACGACACGACGATCGAAAGGCGCGCTGGTCCATCAATCTTTTATTGATGGCCTCGGCCTCCACCTTCTCTCCAGATCCCGGCCCTGCTTTTTCCAACTCTAGCATCTGCTGTTTCTCGCGTCCTTCTCTGCCAGTCTGCCTGCACCTGGAGGGGGTCCCCTCCTCGTCTTTGTCTTGGGATCCTCAAACTTGACTCAAGACGCGAGCGAGACACGACCACTCTGCCTCTCTGCTCCCTGACCAGGCAAGACGGCAGTACGGAGTACGCCTCATCGATCTGACCTCCCTCCCAATCTTCCTCTCTCTTTCTCCGTAATCTCCACCGCCTCTCCCGGCGCCAACTCGTCCACCCTTCCACCCTTCCACCCTTCCACCCATCGCTGCCCTAGTTTTCCTCCACGGCCCCCGGCCTGGATCCTCCTGGTCCCTTGCTCTTCTCTGACAATCTCACAACCCCGGCCGCCCTATGATTCATCAGCTCTTCCTCACGCTATCTAGGTACAACCTGACGCGGCAGAGATCCAATTATTTTTGATATCAGATCTCTTACGTGTATTACTATCTCCTTCCAAGCTCTACCGTCGCCTTTCACCATGGGGCGTTGAGTGTCAACAATATCTAGTGCTTACGCTCGCACCTTGATCAGTGGTTTTTTCTTCTTCCTTCCGAACAAGAAATTGTTCGGCCCGCCTCATCTTTTTCACAGCCGCATTCAGTTATCGTCTGGGCATCGAGCCTACGAACGAGCTGTGGCTATCAAACGTCTCCTCAAAGACGACTCTTCCACCAACTCCTGACGAGACATACGAACAACAGCAAAGGAAGTCTGGGCCCAACCACACTGGACACGCTTAAACAGCACAATCAATCTCACCGCCGTCCAAAATGACGGGTCCTATACACAACAGCGCTGTGTTTATCCTGGGGCAAGAACACCATGCGCCCGTTGTTCCTCCGCTCTCACCTCCATCTCCGGTCACCCCCAGCAACGGCCCCGGGTTGTGCGTGCCGATCGAAGAGCTCAGTCTGGACAAGGACATTATTGTTGCTGGTCCAGCCTCCCCGTCTCTCCCAGAGACACCGTCCACCCCCAGGACCTCGGAATTCGACGGCCAGTCCTGCTCCTCAGAGCTCTTTGATGACAGGCTCGCCAGCGCGATTCACGTCTTGAACACAGAGGCCACTTCTCTCGCCTCGCTCACACACCTTTACTCCTGTGATCCCGTAGCACGCGTCGCCTTCAATTCCGCCGTCGACATTATCACCTCCCGGCAGAGGGGGATGTCACGTGGCAAGCTCGTCATTATCGGTGTCGGCAAGTCTGGCCACATTGCGCGCAAACTCGTGGCAACATTCAACTCACTCTCGATCCACGCCTCCTTTCTGCATCCTACCGAGGCCCTCCATGGCGACCTCGGTCACGTCGGCGCCGACGACACCCTCATGCTCATCACCTTCTCCGGCAAGACGCCCGAGCTGAGCCTTCTCATGCCACACCTGGACCCAAGTCTTCCCCTGGTTGTCCTGACCGGCAAGACTCTCGACGCACCCGTGGTGCTAGAGAGGGAAAAGCAGGCCTCTGCACCCACAATCTTGCTTCCCGCGCCCATCCATGAGAGCGAGACCGTGAGCTTTGGTGTTTCTGCCCCTACGACGAGCACCACCATGGCCCTCGCCGTTGGCGATGCGCTTGCTCTTACCTGCGCGCGGGAGCTCAACCCCGTCGCTGGCGGTGTGGCTGCCGTCTTTGGCACCAACCACCCTGGCGGCGCCATCGGCGCGACGTACCAGAAGCCCCAGACGGTCCGGGACGTAATGGTGCCCTACGAGGACATTACCTGTCTGTCAGGGTCCCAAGTCCTGGTGGGCGGGGACGTCCTCAAGGCGGCGTACGTGTGCAAGACGGGCTGGCTGCGCGTGGGCGAGGATGCCGTCGTCAGCCCCTGCAGGATACGTCGGATGGGCTCCGCCGAGCTCGCCACGGGCGTGTCGCAGATGCCCTGGCTCACTGTCCCGCGGGCCTCTTTCGTCTCGCTCGGCGCGGCGACGCAGCTCAAGGATGCGGGGGAGTGGCTCCGCGCCAACATGGAGAAGCCTCGCGACTTGCTCGAGGACGAGGATGTCTGCACTCCGGAGTCAATTGTCGCGGTGCTGGACGACGGCGACATCATTGGTGTGATGGAGGCGTCCGCCGTTCTTGACGCAGCTTTGTGAACACCGGCGTGGGTCGTCACTCACCCTCAACGAATTAATGAGAACGCGGGCTGGGCTTTCTGGTCAATTGGGGGCGGGGCGGCATTGGCATCATGGGCATACACCACTTGCTCCTTCTGGGTTTGTTTACACGGGGCGGCATTCACTGAGAGGAGAAGGTATGCACAACAAGATCTTCTCTTGACTGGCTAGATCACACTTCATTAAAACTGCGAGCGAACGCATTTTTTCTTCTTCTTTTTCCTAGGTGTGGGCGTTTTTCTCTGGGCAGAAACGGTTCGGATTGCGTTTGTCGGGAAATACCCCAGCATGTAGCGTCCTCAAGAAGGGCTGCGGAAGATTTCATGTATCATTTGGTCAGGCGAGAGTACTCAACGCCGGTTAGAAATTAGGGATTGGATGTATGCGTGGCTAACTCATATGTCCCCTTTGGCTCAACGTTCCATGAACAGGAGATTAGGTGGATGACTGTGCTTGGGTCTCACGAGCACATGCACTAATAGATGTAAATGGCACGTCGGATCGCAACTTCACACTTAGTCACTTTCATAAGTATATGTTGAGACTATCTTGGACAAGGCGGTCAACTGACGCCGCGTGTAAGTACTCACGTGCTGCAAAAGGCTTCCACACTGCATTTGAGC
Organism: Diaporthe helianthi; assembly: GCA_001702395.2. Taxonomy (NCBI): domain Eukaryota; kingdom Fungi; phylum Ascomycota; class Sordariomycetes; order Diaporthales; family Diaporthaceae; genus Diaporthe; species Diaporthe helianthi. Next base: position 3,414 of record MAVT02001143.1, on the reverse strand, counting down.
ACTAAGTAGGTACTGCTCAACATGTTTGACAGTATCTCTTAAACTAGATATTACAGTGTATCCTACCCTGACTTCTGTGAGCTTGCAAAACCTTGGAAGTTAAATATAAGAATTTCGGGGCCCAGAATCTGTGTAAACAAATGAGAAGTCGGGACATTGAATATCCTGGAGTCCTTTAACGCCTCTTCCATGCCAACACGCCCCACATACCACATGTCCACTCCTCTTCACAGGCGGGCAAGTAAGTATTGGGTACGCTTACCTAGGCAGACTGGTAAACCTCTTTAGAGCCCGCCCGTGGACGCGTGAAACCTCGAGTCCCCCGGTCTGGACTGTGTCTCCGCTCTGGCCAGAGCAAGGTGCTCCATAGATGCGCCTCATGGTCTTGAGCCTTGAGAAACGAACGCACTTGGAGGTCTCGTCATCTCTCTATATTACGACTGTAAATCAGATAAAGTCACAGATTTGTCTTCAACATGCTTTGCCATCCTTGGATTCCATGGCGCAGTTCTAAGGCCATATTTTCAGTCGATCCTCGCGCAGGGCCTGGAAGTACGGGCCCCGAGACAATTATCAACTTGGTTGGTATCGATACCGAAACAGACCTCCGCCACAGACTACTGGATCTGAGTACTTGTCCCAATTCTCGAGTGGCTATGGTAACCAAACGGCCTGGACAAGGGCCAAGTATTTCATCCATGTGCACTTTCGCCATTAGCCAAACAGCATGCATGCCCAGGTGTAGTTAGCAGCGCATGTAAGGACAGACTAGACACCCGAGAAAGTGTAAATTTGGCCCTCCGCCTAGGTAGCTCAGCCCTGGAGAGCGTGCAAGCTCCTGGCAATTGCGCACGGAAAGGCTCGCTGTTTGCGTTAAAAAGAAATAAACATCTCTACCACGTTGCTATATCGACATACATGTGCAGGCAATTTTCTGTGTGAATAGATTCAACCGAGAGTAGCGTCATGGTTCCATCCCCCAGCCATTTACCAGAGAAAAAGCTAAAGTTAAAAACTTTGGATTGAGGGGTACCTCAAATAGTTTGGGCACCTATGCATTGCTCAATTCCTGAGGCCGGCATGATTCCAATGCAAACTGCTTGCTCCGCACCGAGTCCGCAGTAAAAGAACCCACAGAAGACACCAAGCGATTCCCCTAGGTATGCTGGTGTAACGGCACGGCACCGTAGGCTTATGTACCTACCTAGGTAGGTACTGCTTGCAGTTCAAGTCGTCGACTCGAGATTCTGGTCTTTTGGCCGAGTGGTGCTTCTTGCAAGCAGTATATAGTTGGATTTGTGTCAGCTGCTATCAACTAAGTAGGTAGCTGCTGATCCTGTCGAAACAATCATCCATACTCCATGACACACAGTCCCCAGTCTGATCAATTGAATGGGTCTGCGATGCCATATTCAATGTAGTTCTGGTCTTATTTCATGGGATAGGACTTATTAGCTAATTTAGGACTTGGTTTTAGTTTGCAGTCTCAGACTTTGTGCTTTGATTTGGTATTTCAGAAGGGTGCAAACAACAGGTATCAAAATACCAGCGATGCACAGCTATAGATTTGCATACAAGAGCAAAATTTGATGCAGAAAAACAGCGTGAGCAAATAGTTATAATATAGTACTTGCTCTGGGGAGCGTGAAGCAGGATTGAATACAGGAGTTGATATGTCCTTATCTTCTAGAGCTACTGCTTATTAAGTACCTCAGTACGACAGTCTAACTCCCTCGTGGGGAGTCGTGGGATTTTACAACAAGTGCTCATCCCAACTATATAGGAGGTTGTTCCACCAGAGTGCGCCGATGCGGTTTGGTAATGCCTTAGTTCACTGCGAAAACGAGATGCTGCCTGCGAGTGTGGGAGCCTTACTCAAGTAGGGGGATTTTGGTTTCCAGACAATGTTTACAATGTTTCTTAAACCTACCCTGATCCACAGTTTAGAGTACCTAGTTGGGAGGCTTGTCTTGAAACAGGGATACGTTGACTGGACTGGGACGACATGTATAAGTAGAAGATATTTGTGGGATGCCTAAGTTTTTGTGGGCTTATATGAGTACCTGGGTAGTCTAGCAATAGCAAGTAACGTACACTACCTACATCTCGGCACCCCCCCCTTCTCGTTACCCATCCACTACTAACTACTACTTTTCTCGTCGCCTATTACACTATAACTATAATTAATTCCCTAAGTTCTATTAGTATTTTTAATTCCTCTTCTTTATTACTTTCTTCTAGTACTAACTCTACTTTAATTTAAGTTTTTTAAACTACCTTAATATCTATAAAAAGCTTATTTAAGTTAAAGTTATACCTTCTTTTTCTTAGTTTCTCTTATAGCTTTATTTAATATTCTAGATTCTAAGTTTTTATACTAATAAAGTTAATTTAATGTCTTTTTACTCCTAGCTTTTAAGAATTTTATAAAAGAAAAGTTTAGCTATAGAGCTTAATTTCTTCTAATAGATATATTAATAGATTTTCCTTTATAAATCTTAAAATTACCTAGGTATTAAAAAGTAGTATTTTTTAGTAAATAAGATAACTTATTTATATAAAAATAGCTACTCTTTTTATTCTTAATATTTAATTATAGTAATTTAGCCCTTTTTTAAAATTCTTTTTAATAAAATAGCTATTTAATACTTTATATTAAGATAATAGCTAAAGACTAGTTATTTACTACTTAAAGAGGATTATTTTCTTTATAAAAACCTCTTTTTAAGCTTTATAATAATAGTAAAAAAACTACTTCTTTATAATAACTATAAAGAAATTATAGCTACTTTATTAATAGAGATACTTTTTGATATAGTTTTAAATAAGCTAAAGACTATTATATTAAGTATTTAGAAGAAATAAAAATAATATATTAGTAAGAAAATAATATAAACTTTATTTAAAAAGTATTTTTATATAGAATTAAATATTATAAAAATATAATACTTATTAATTATAAAAAGTTACTATTTATTTAGCTTTAATAAAGTTATTAAAGAAATAAAGATCTTTTTAAGTAAATAAATTATAATAAGTTCCTTTATTTACCCTTTTTTAGTAGTAGTAAACTACTAGCTAATGTAGTTCTTGAAATTAACTAAAAACTATTACTACTAAATACTTAATTCTTTAAAAATTATAAGAAGAACTAGAAACTTACTTATAGTAAAGATATACTTAAGGAAAGAGGTTTATACTTATAAATTAAAGTCTTTCTATAGTAAGTTACTCCTTTTAAATACTTAAGAGTTAAAGCCTTTATTAACTTACTCTTTATAAGTCCTCTTTTATCTATATTTTATTAGTTAACTAGCTTAATTACTTTAATAATAAAGAGTTATATCCCTTCTAAGTAAAAGGTTAAAAGACTTATAATTATAGTTTTTTTAACTAAGTTAATTTAACTATCTC
>MAVT02001142.1:0-16124 GCA_001702395.2 Diaporthe helianthi | reverse complement strand
TTTAATTAATATAGTGCTATAATTTGGGTTGTTATGCTAATAACATTGAAAAGTAAGCAACTCGTTAGGGTGGGCAACTTGTTGGTATTTAACGTTATATAATACTTATTTAATTTAATAACTTCTATTAGTAATTTGGTTTTAAATATATAAGTAACAATTAAAAAGTAATTATTTATAATAATTAAACTACTAATATTTTAATATATAATATATATATACTTATAATATAGTTAATATATACATATAAATTTCAATATCTATATATTAAAAATATATATTACTTTATACTATTTATTTCTTATTTTATAAATATTTATTTTCTACTTTATTACTTTCATTTGTTATTAACTTTATTACTTTTAGTACTGTTATTAAAAATATATAAATAATATATAATTTAAATAAACCCTTAATTCCTTATAAAGATGCCAGTGACCGCGTAGCGGGTACACGAGCAAAGCTGGTGAAAGTTAAATTTTTGGTCCGTGGCGTGCATCTTGCATCAACCGTCACCGTGATAGAAAGCAGTAAGAAGGGCCTTTAGAATCTTACGTGTTTTCATTCTCCATCTTCAGCCCTTGATGCTCAATGCTGACCGGTGGACCGGAGGACCGGTGGCCCGATTGGTCTTCCTGTCAGCGGAATCTTGACCCCAGAGCGCACATGTCAGGTCGCGCATGTGAGGTCGCACAGCTTTTGAACTTGAAAAAATCTAGCAAGAACTCGTACATAAAACACCCTGTCATTTGTATGGGCTGAACAGGTCGCTCTACCAGCACTTGAGGTACCCTTGGGAGGCCCATCCTCAACTTGATAGCGCCACACCGACGGAATGTGGGTCGCGGCCTTTGAAGTCTTGCTCTATTTAAAATCATCTCGTTTCCCTTCTCCCTAAAGCTCTCACCTTCAACCTTGAACTCATCAAATTCTTCCTACATTATTTGCTTCAGCTTCAGGCAACCTCACATAATCCCACCCAATAAGTATTCCGTGTCTACAGCACCGGCACTGGTGCAGTTCGAAGCAGCTTCACGGCTCAAGTTCAGGAACAAATGAACAGGATGCAAGAAACTGCAGTCCACCCAGGAAAACTGCCAAATTTGGAGATCCGTCTCCTCAAGTGGCCTTCGAACATAATCCTTAACCTCCAGCCTCAGAATTTCGGGGATGTTGACTGCTCCTCCGGGAGGAAGTCTGCCATCTTCGGTAACCGCATGTCAAACATAGCACCGTTCATCCATTCTGATGGACAGCTCTTTGATAATGGCAAGGATATAAACATCACTCCAAGTCTCACCCAGATTGGGCCATGTATGGGCCCGATCCTCGATAAGCTGAAGCAAGGCGACGAGGCGGCCCACAACCACCACAAGCTCGGGGCTAGTCGCGGGACACTGGGATTTGACACGAAGGAAACGGCTCATGAGCGTCCCATAATGGGGGTGGTATTGAGCGCCGAGCGGCAGGCCCGCATGAATCTGACCAACGGCGAAATCCACCGCCTGATTCCATGCGATCGTATCATCCGTTTCAACGTGGATACACAGAGCTTCTTGGGCGCAAAATTATCGAAGCAGGCCCTTGACTGGCTCATTCATGATGCGAAAGAAGTGGCCAAGGTGTTCACCCAGCAGAAGCTGGGCATCACCTTTCTACACACCACTGTTCCTGGCCGTGAGGTCTTCAACATCCGCTACACCAACGAACTACCCGAGAACACCCTCGCAAACTCCTTCTTCCCCAGTGACTCGAGCAGGGACAGGCGAGTGCTCATCTCCCCCAATGCGATGTATCTAGCATACCGCTCTGGACACTCCAACAAGATGCGCCGCATCATGCGCGTTATCCTCGCACATGAATTCACGCACATCTTGGGCTTCCGCCATTGGCACGCGGGGTCTGATCCTGTGGAGAGAAGGTCACCGTCAATGTTGTGGCCTGGGACAATTGATGATAATTGGGACTCTATCATGTGCACTCCTTTTCACAGCAGAATGGATTTCTCTGAGGAAGACGTCCGGACCATTAGGGAGGTCTATTCGGCGGAAAATGGAGACACAATAGATGGGTGTCTGATTGTTGATGTTGACCCGCATGCTACGCGGTTTTTATCTTGAAGGATTTGTCGCTATTCAATATCGGACATCATAATAACAATATAATGTGGCCAAAACCAAGGCTAAGGACCTCAATAAGCATAGTGATAGAGTTGCCCCGAGGCAGAGCAAGTTATTTCCAGATTCAGCTCGAGAGTACCTTTAAGTATACATTTTCTAACATATACTTATGTAAAAGTCAAACATGGACTCAACCCCATATAATGAAAGCTATGTCGGAACATTTGAATGCAGTGTGATAGAGCACTTGAGAATGCTCCGCTGGTTGTTACCTAAGAACACACACTTCGGCTCCGTTCCTGGGCAGTTCCACATGTTCTCGCTACCAGTTGACGCTTGATAAAAGAGTGTTCTTCAAATGTGAAGGCTTCACTTGGGCTTCAAAATGCTCTGGATTGAAATTTTTACTAAATTTTATGTGATGTATGTCGCACGATATAGGACACCATTATCATGCCGTATTGGCGATCGCTTTTGCGGATAGCTCAGTGATTATTTTTCGTGACGGTATCTTGCCCTGTGCAACATACAAGTTTGAAAGTGAGTAAAGACACCATAGCAGAAGGGATTGTGAACAGAACACCCATCTGGGCTGGGCGTACGACCAAGTGACTAGGTTCAGAAAACAAGTGGCAGTGGTCTGTATTTTCGAGGCCGCGTTGAGATCCAGTGAGTGTAAGTCCGAAACGTCCTCTGCACGACCGCCAGTTTTGATCAAGAACAGAACCCGTTAGGAGAATGCAGGACCTGGTTGATAAGAGCGCACCCACAATGACGAGAAAACTAACCCATGGGCACGAACCAGAACATGCAGCACTAAAAACAAGCAACAGCACCTTGAAGATATAACAAAGACTTCCTACACCGATGTATCGAACGAAGACTGAGCCAGAACAAGGCCGATGCACCATATACAACAACGGCGAGCTCATACCACCGGAATCATGGAATGATATTGTTGGCCCTGGGCTGTGTGTTGTTCTAAAACTATGGACACGCGACTCGATCCCATTTACCGATGCACTTGGGAGGAAATTCAAGCTCCTTTGGAATATTATTCGAACATGGGACGTAAGTAACGTTGGGGCCTTTTCTAACCATTTGAATTGCTTGAATGTTGTTTCAAGCCTATGGGTACCGTGGCTGATGGCGGTATCAAACGACAATCAAAGCAGCCTTTCTCCATGTGGAGGTCACTGGCCCTCACGTTGAAGAAGGTCACTACCTAGGTACGATGGGGCTAATAGGACCGGACGATATGGTAATGCTGCCCACCACTTGGGAGTACAACATTAGGCATGGTATTCTCATCAGAATGACGATGTGGCCCGTGGACAAACCCCCCTACCACCTGGTAACCATCTCAAAACACGTTCAGAGCCTTTGCGACCCGAAGCAGAAGACGCGGCGAGGCCGCGTGCGGGCCAGGCACCGCTGGAGCAAGAGCAACAGCCTATAATGCGGCCGCCTACACCCCCCTAGGCCTTCTGGGGTGGAGGACGGCCCCTCGCAAACCAGCAGGTCTCGCGCCTTGTGGCGTAAGGGGCGCAAGCGATTCCAGGGTGAGCCGTGAGAGCTTGCAAAGGGGTCGAAATTCTCCGACGTCCCGTGAACTACGCTTGGTCTCTCAGTGCACACAACCGACCATGACGACCTCGGTCGGTGAATAACGCCCGACGAGGTAAGACAATAGCTTTTCTTACCAATGACTGCTCGTCCCGCATAGACGCAGTCAGGAACTCGGAGCCGGGGCAGTTGAGATAGGGCTTGGCTTGTCAACGAGGCAGTCAGCGCAGAGCTGTGATATGGGATTTGTATGCCATGGATTATGTACAAGCAATATACACTACGAGTGGTACAGATTCCAGCCCTTGACACCCTGGCCTCAGGCAAGAGCTCGCTAATGTAGAGTTTACGACTTTTACTCTACGTCTTTCCTCGTTGTCTCGTATCTGCTCGATATATTAGCATCGTGTGTTTTTGATCGCACAATAAACACAAGGGACGTACCTCTTTCCGCGGAAGGCCCACACTCCCCAGTTACCACAAGTGACATCCTGGGGGTCCATATCGTTGAGATCCCACCTCAGACTCCTGAAGATATTCTCCCCAGGCTTCAGCAACAGGTCGAACTCGCCAGCGGCGGTCTTGTTGACCCACTCGATGTCCCTCTCCATGTCGTACTGCGTGTAACCTGTCACGATGATGGGCGCCTTGGTCTCCAGCAGCATGGGGATGGTCTCGGCCCACTCATGTGAGCTGGCGGGGTGGCCCAGGCCCGGGTGGAATAGAACAAAGCAGTCGAAGTAAGGGTCGTAAGGGTAGAAGTGGCCGGTCTTGTGGATGGTGTGGTAGTAATCAACAATGGTGCTGATTTTCATGTTCTGCCAGGGTCGCTCAACGATGGCCCCAAACGGGTTGCCCGGTGTCCTCTCTGGGAGCGGGAACTCGTCGTCACGGTTGGCCATGGCCTCTGGGCCGATGAAGACGAGGTGGAAGCTGGAGCGCGGGAAGAGGTGGGCAAGCTGGACCCAGGCCTCGCGCGGGAGCGATGACTCTGCGCGGGCGCCGAGGACGAAGAGGCGGACCGGCGGTGCCTCCAGGCGCAGGTTCTTGACCTCGGTACCGCCTCCCGTCCTGGGCGGGTGTAGGGTGTACCGCAGTGCGCTGAAGCTCTTGAGGCCCTCTGGGGTCAGCTTGCCTCCCGCGCGCAGTGTGTGCGGGCTGAGCTCGTGCAGGATACTCGCCACGGTCACGGGGTAAGTGAGCAGCCTCGTGGCCTGGCGCATGCTCCTGTCCGAGTTGATGGCCTCGAAGTTCCTCGTGTACAGGAACGTGTCCCAGTTGGTCATGTTCACCATGGCCTCCTCCAGCTGCGGGCCCGCGTACTGAAACTCTGGGAAGAACCTACCGGACCTCAGGTCGTGATCGTCCTCGTTGATCTGCCGAAGCGTGTCGCATATCTCCAGGTGCGCTTCGTAGTCGGCCATCCAGTGCTCCTTGGTGCAGTATACCGGCACACCGCAGTCCGGGCACTCGAAGTTGACGTGCGCTGGGGGCAGCTGGGCCGTCTCCCTGTTTTGCCGCAAGGGTGTGCCGCTCTCGGATAGTCGGGTTGGGCGGTGCTCTGGGCAGGGGCAGTAGGCATGTTGGCGCATAAAGGCCGCACGCTGTCGGATCTCGGGGATGGGCGAGTCGGTGTATGAGTGGAAGAGGTTGTCCTCAGTGAGGACTTGTTTCTTGGAAGAGTTGGGATCGCCCTCGACCTCGTTCTTGAAGCTAAACGCTGTGGCAAAGCTCGAAGAACATCGCGTGTTTCCATCTGAGCTTGGCGTGACCACCGCGCGCCTGGCAGGCTTCGTAGGTTTTCCCGTATGAACTGTCCGCGCCGTTGTCGACGATGTTGCCACTCGAGGAGCCCATCGTTTCGCTGTGGTTCGGGCGCATTGCCGGCACATGGTGCTCAGCGCAGCTCGTGCTGCCGACTCAATTGGCGGTGCCATTGCAAGTCAATTGATGGGATCGGTAATCCCTCGTGGTGCTGGCAGAAGAGGGTGGCTACTACAAACGTAGTAGTCTAAGTCCTCAAGCCTCTCGACAAGACAACGTGAATGGAGTGAGTCGGGGGGAGACATCTGGAATAGTGAGCTCATGATTTGGGGAACTTGCTTGGGGTAGGTGTGGCTGAAGCTTGGACGAAAAAGTGGCGCAGCAGTGCTTTGCCATTTTTTTCTCAGAGCTGGACCAGGAGCTTTTGACCTCGCTCATCTCATCGCGCCTGGAGCAGGCAACAACTGGAGCTTCGAGCTTCACAACCAACCCACCTCAACCTTCACCACGCGCGACCACCCGCCCAACGTCAGCGTCAATAGACCCATGAGGGCTCTGCGCAGGCCATCTGCGACCTAGAAGTCAAGATGGCGACCACTTCCAACATGTTCCTATACTCCCTGACGATCCAGCCGCCGTCAACCATCACACAAGCCATCCTCGGCCAATTCTCAGGCACCAAAGAGCAGCAGATCATCACGGCCTCTGGCTCGCGTCTTTCCCTCCTGCGGCCCGACCCAACCCAGGGAAAAGTCATCACGTTGCTCTCCCACGATGTGTTTGGCATCATCAGGTCCGTCGCCGCCTTCCGCCTGGCAGGAAGCAACAAAGGTAAGCTGTTCCTTTTCGCAACCCACTTCCCCTTCTCTAGCGTGGGCTCTTAGTGATTTAAAGCCGACCTGCCAGATCCATCGCCAGTCCCAACCTGATCGGGCTGATTCTGTCTTTGTACGGAAGGCCTATCTCATGTTCCAGACCTTTGCTGACAACGGTCGCAGACTACATCATCCTAGCCACCGACTCCGGTAGGATTGCCATTGTCGAGTACCAACCCTCCCAGAACAGGTTCACACGGATCCATCTCGAGACGTTTGGAAAGTCGGGGATCCGTCGTGTAATCCCTGGTCAATTTCTCGCAGCAGACCCTAAGGGCAGAGCGTGCTTGATCGCATCTGTCGAGAAGAACAAGCTCGTCTACGTCTTGAACCGGAACTCTCAGGCAGAGCTCACCATCTCCTCCCCCTTGGAGGCACACAAGCCTGGCGTGCTCGTCTTCTCCCTCGTGGCCCTCGATGTCGGCTATGCGAACCCCGTCTTCGCCGCACTCGAGACCGAATACATGGAAGCGGACCAGGACTCTTCAGGCCAAGCCGCTCGGGAGGCAGAAACCCAACTGGTGTACTACGAGCTCGACCTGGGGCTGAACCATGTGGTTCGCAAGTGGTCGGAGCCTGTCGATCCCACCTCGAGCCTGCTGTTCCAGGTCCCGGGAGGCAACGACGGCCCTTCGGGTGTGCTTGTCTGCGGAGAGGAGAATGTCACATACAGGCACTCGAATCAGGAAGCTTTCCGGGTGCCCATTCCACGGCGGAGAGGCGCGACGGAAGACCCCCAGCGCAAGCGTTGCATTGTCGCAGGAGTCATGCACAAGCTCAAGAACAGTGCCGGCCTGTTCTTCTTTCTTCTCCAGACCGAAGATGGAGACCTGTTCAAGGTGACCATTGACATGGTCGAAGACGCTGAAGGCAACCCAACTGGCGAAGTGGAGCGCTTGAAGATCAAATATTTCGACACCGTTCCGGTCGCATCTAGTTTGTGCATCCTGAAGAGTGGGTTCTTGTTTGTTGCCAGCGAGTTCGGAAACCACCAGTTCTATCAGTTCGAAAAGCTTGGTGATGACGACGAGGAGCTCGAGTTCTCCAGTGACAACTTCCCCACCGACCCGCAAACCGCCTATGAGCCAGCCTATTTTCACCCTCGCCCGAACGAGAACTTGGCTCTCGTTGAGGGTGTCAACTCAATGAATCCGCTGTTGGACTGCAAGGTTGCGAACCTCACGGACGACGACGCGCCACAAATTTACGCCGTGAGTGGAAACGGCGCACGCAGCACATTCCGCACGCTCAAACACGGCCTCGAGGTTAATGAAATCGTGGCCTCTGAACTTCCTGGCACGCCATCTGCAGTCTGGACCACAAAGCTTCAGAGCGACGACCAGTTCGACGCGTACATTATTCTGTCCTTCACCAACAGCACGCTGGTGCTCAGCATCGGCGAGACTGTTGAGCAAGTCAGTGATACTGGATTTTTGGACTCAGTCCCGACTCTAGCCGTTCAACAACTCGGAGATGACGGTCTCATTCAGGTGCATCCGAAAGGAATACGGCATATTCGGAGTGGCCGGGTGAATGAGTGGAGTGCACCTCAACACAGATCCATTGTAGCTGCAACCACGAATTCCAGACAGGTCGCCATCGCCCTGAGCTCTGGCGAGATCGTCTACTTCGAGATGGACGAGGATGGGTCGCTGGCGGAGTACGACGAGAAGAAGGAAATGTTCGGGACAGTGACGTGTCTGAGTCTCGGCGATGTCCCTGAGGGCAGGCAAAGGAGCTCCTTCTTGGCCGTAGGCTGTGACGACCGCACAGTTCGTGTCCTCAGTCTGGATCCTGACTCCACGCTCGAAAACAAGTCTGTCCAGGCTTTGTCTGCAGCTCCATCCTCGTTGTGTATCATGGCGATGGAAGATTCGGCTTCTGGGGGGTCCACTCTTTACCTACATATCGGTCTGCATTCGGGCGTCTACCTGCGAACGGTCCTGGATGAGATCACGGGCGACCTGACAGACACTCGGCAGAAGTTCCTGGGCATTAAATCTGTGCGTTTGTTCCAGGTGACCTGCCAAGGTTCGGTCTGCGTGCTTGCCCTCAGCTCCCGGTCATGGCTTGGATATGCAGATCCTCTCACCAGAAGCTTCATGATGACGCCTCTCGATTATCCTGAGCTGGAATGGGGCTGGAGTTTCAACAGTGAGCAATGCGTGGAGGGCATTGTAGGCATTCATGCCAACTACCTACGGTCAGTTCTCTCCCTTTTCACAACAGCAACCCCGGGAACTTCATGATGATAAAAGGGATACCGACTGCCTTTTTTTTGGCTATGAGGCCTTGTAATCTTTTTAGATTTCAATTGTTCCTTCTGATGAAACCTTTGATACCCGCGATTCTACTGGTACTATCTTTGTTGCGAGTGTACTGACGACGCAGCAGAATCTTCTCGATTGAGAAGCTCAGTGAAAACCTAATTCAAAAGTCGGTACCGCTTACCTACACGCCCAGAAAGCTGGTCAAACATCCCGAACAGCCTTACTTCTACACTATCGAGGCCGATAACAACACGTTGCCGCCCGAGTTGAGACAGCAACTCCTGGCGGATCCGGGAGTCGTTAATGGCGATTCCACGGTCCTCCCGCCAGAAGACTTTGGGTACCCTCGAGGGCGTGGACGATGGGCATCGTGCATCAATGTAGTTGACCCAGCTTCGGACGAACCAGGTGTTACTTATAGGGTCGATCTGGAGGGGAACGAGGCAGCAGTGAGCATGGCTGTGGTACCTTTCGCAAGTCAGGATGGCGAAAGCTTCTTGATCGTAGGCACAGCCAAGGACTTGATCCTCAACCCACGCCAATTCACCGAGGGCTACATCCACGTTTATCGATTCCAAGAGAATGGAAGGGAACTGGAGTTCATTCACAAGACCAAGGTCGAAGAGCCTCCAATGGCTCTGCTGCCATTTCAGGGCAGGCTGCTGGCAGGCATCGGCACGACATTACGAGTTTATGACCTGGGTCTGCGGCAGCTGCTGAGAAAAGCGCAGGCAGAAGTCACACCGAACCTTATCGTGTCTCTCCAAGCCCAAGGCAACCGCATTGTCGTCAGTGACGTGCAGCAAGGCGTGACGTACGTCGTGTACAAGCCCGAGACGAACAAGATAATACCCTTTGTCTCTGACACTGTGAATCGATGGGTTACATCAACGACTATGGTTGATTATGAGTCAGTGGCTGGTACCGACAAGTTCGGCAATGTCTGGATCCTACGATGTCCTGAGAAGGCCAGTATGGAGGCTGACGAGCCGGGGTCCGAAGTGCATCTTAGCCACGCACGGCCGTACCTTCACGCCACGCCCCACAGAGTGGACCTCATGGCGCACTTCTACACCCAAGACCTGCCCACCAGCATCACCAAGACAAGCCTTGTGGTTGGCGGCCAAGAGGTGCTGCTGTGGGGTGGCATCCAGGGCACCATTGGCGTCTTCATTCCGTTCACCAGCAGGGAGGACGTGGACTTTTTCCAGAGCCTAGAGCAACACATGAGGGCTGAGGATGCACCGCTCGCCGGACGTGACCACCTCATGTACCGTGGCTACTACGCCCCAGTCAAGGGTGTGATTGATGGCGACCTCTGCGAGAGGTACTCGCTGCTTCCCAACGACAAGAAGCTGATGATCGCGGGAGAGCTGGACCGCTCGGTCCGGGAGGTCGAGCGAAAGCTTTCGGTAAGTGCAACCTGACCCGAGGTTGTGTTTTACCTCCATTCAAGGCCAAGGCTAACAATGCCACACAGGATATCCGCACACGCTCTGCATTCTAGAGTGATTGTTACTTAAGTATGTATGACAAGGCGTTGTGGAATAGGGCGGTGATAGCATCTGATGATTGTTTCATTCAAGGTATGCGATCTGTATATATACATACATATGGCTTGGTCAGATGATAGCGGTTCTTCTGCCGGGCGTCTGGTGCAGGGCATACTTGTTATACCAACCGTGGGTCAAAGCAGAAATCAACATGAAAGTCTGGCTTGCTCGACAAACATCTTACACAGCTCCAAAGCTCGCTCGCTCTTTAGTATCCAATCCGCGCCAAGCCACCCAACACGACTAGCCCTGCCGCTTCAAAAACGCAGCCTGCGCAGCCCACGTCCCTCCACCGCCGAAGCTTGGTCCCACCCTTCCCTTCCCCTTGCCCTTGCCCCGTGGCCCCTCGAGCGGATTCGCCCTCTCCCACTCCTCATCGGCGAGGTACCTCTCGACCGCCTCGCCCAGGTCGTCCTTGGCCTGCGCGAGGTACAGCTCGGCCACGTCGTAGGAGGCGCACTTGCACGCAACCATCCACCTTCGAATCCGCGCCTTCCGCGCCTCTTCCTCCTCCCCGCCTACGGGCCGTGGGGACAGCGACACACCCGAGGGGTAGTGCGACCCCGGCACGAGCAAGGTGCGGCGTGCGGACAAGAGGTGGTCCGAGGTTATGTTGTTGTGCCGGCGCAGCACCGAGGCGGGCACGTTGTACCGCAGGGACAGGGACGGGATCGTGTCTTCTGTTGGGTGGATGAAGTGGAGCGTGTCTGGGGGCGGTGGGCTGGCATCGGCCTCGGTGGACTTTTCGTCTTGGGGGTTGTTGTGGATGTGGTGCGGGGAGGGCTTGTACGGCGGCGGTGGTGCGTCGTCGTCGATGTCGGTGTCGATGGTCTCTCCGTCGGGCGTGTCTGTCGGGGTGCTGGATTTGGTGGTCGTCTTGGATGTCGCGGCATCGTACGAGGGCGGCTCGCGGAGGCCCTGTGGTAAGGGGTTGGATGCCTCGCTGGCGACCTGGCAGTAGGGGCAGTACGAGGCGAAACGGGCGTTTTCCTGGTTCAAGGCGAAATAGCAAGACTGTTAGCCTAGGTCCAGGGTGGGGGGGGGGCGGTGCTATCACCGTCATGAAGGAATGATGAAGACGAGAGAGAGAGAGAGAGAGAGAGAGAGAGAGAGGGAGAAAAGAAGAGAAGAGAATAGAAAAGAGAATAACTCACATGAATACACCGCCCGCATATCACCCTCGGACAACAGTCGAGCCTCCTATCGGCCGGGTAGGGCTTCTCGGTCTGGGGCGAGTACCGCGGGACTTCCGATAGTACCGTGGCGCACGTGCAGCATGCCTCGGATGCCTCGCCGGGCAGGATTGCTGATAGGGGGATCTTCATGCTCGAGAAACAATGCAGAAAACAAGAGAGAAGCTGTTCCGATTTTAGTACAAGAAAACGTGAAAAATCCCTCTAGGTGGTGAGGTGAATATGGTTGATGCTGAACGGGCGGGCAATGTTGTCGGAAGGTGGCGGCGAGGTGACGTTCTTGATTGATATGTCTTATCGATAGTGCCGTGGATGGATATGCGGCCGGGGCGGCACCGAAGTTTAGTAAGTGACGAGCAACCGTCCGGGGATATTGAATAGAAGTCTGTTTTTGTTTCTCACTTACATATTCTTACAACATTCTTATGTAACTATGTAAGTTTAAGAGCTTTGGTGAGATATTTATGCTCAAATTGTTTAATAATTTTACTATCTAATGTAAGACTAGAATAAGTTATAATTCTAGTATAACTCTAGGTACTATAGGCTTAATATTTACCGTAGACTAGTTATTATAGAATCTCGACTATTTGGTGCACGGTATAGTTTATCAGCATACCTAGGTACTGACATAACTCTTCTCTATTCTATAGTAGAAGTTGCTTTGTATGAAGGTGTTGAACGGGAAGCAAATCTCGTGTAGTTAAAATCGACTGCAATGCTCGAGTTAATCTCAAGGCCATCAGCTACCAGCTGGGAGCCAGCTGAGAAACAGCTGGCATCCGGCTGGGAGTGTCTACTAGTACTTCACTGGATTTGAATAAACCTGCCCACTAAGTGCTTTAGGATAACTACTTGCAACAACGAGCTAAAAGATGGGTGACTATAATAATCGTCCTTGAATTACGAAACATTGTCTTTAGGCTTCCAAGAAGTTTATTGAAATTTCACATGTCGAATTTCTAGAGATAGCATATCCAAAGAAAAATGCCGAGGACTGGATCGGCACCCAGCGCGCATTCACCCAATTACCAGGATTCAGAAGAAGACTTCGATCTCTTTGGCGACGATGATGCAGATCCTACCTCTGCCGACTTCAGACAGCAACTCCAGGACCGCGCGGACCAAGCCCGACGCGCAAAGCTTGCTTCACTCCCACCGCTCCACTCGCAACGGACATGTGCCCAGAACCGGACGGCATATATCCTTAACCCAGCACAACGTCTCCAGCCCACCATACTAGCCAAGATATTCAGCGTTCAGGAGTGCGAAACGGTACTCAACTCGGTCGTTGGCTATGTTCAGCGCCAGGGGGGCCTGCAGACCGACCGGCATGAAAAGTTCGCGACGACAGACGTGCCCGTGTCAGAACTGACGGAGCAGTTTGAAGACGATGACTCTGCCCTCGGTAAAAACCCCGTTGGTGATGTGATCCAAGAATGGGTTGCACAAAGGATCCTAACCCGGATGGCCAGCGCGGCCGGGTTTAGACCCCAGGATCTTGGCCTCAAGGATCTGTTCGTGGTCTGCTACGCCGCTGCTGGGACAGACGAGGGGCCCGCGAATATTGCCGCCAGGAAGCGAGCAGATGTGCCAGTGTATCCGATCCCGTCGAAGCAGGCCTCGCTTTCACTGCACAGCGATGGGTGCCTCCTGAGTTTCTCGCTTCTGCTCAACCACCATGACGCCTTTGAGGGCGGCGGGACGTTCTTCAAGGGGAGCGGGGAGACTTTTTGCGTGGAGCAGGGAGGGTTGCTCATGCATGACGCTGGACTGGAGCGTAAGTAATGTTTCCTCACAAAGAAAGCCTCTAACGGGCATGGGAAAAGTCTTCCCAGTCGAGAAATACTTGTGGGTGGACATTTGATGGTTGAATGCTGAAATGTTGATTTACTCAACTAGATGCCGGCGCAAGAATCACTGGTGGACAGCGGATAATTCTCGTCGGCTTTGTTGAGACTGTCGATGTGCTGAAAACAAAGCAATGCTGGGAGAAGCAAAGCGTTGGCCAGAGACAGGACAGGCGAATTCTGAATGAAGAAGCAGCTTGAAGAAGATCTTCCTCCTCCTCCTCTTTACTTATGGAGATCCACCAGTTGACCTACCAACAAAAGGATCACCTCACTTGCCTTAGGCAGGGCCTTGTTTACCTTGGGTAACCAGCCAAAGGGCCGAAGTGGTTCAGAATATTATCACAGCCTCTAGCTTGCTCAGGGTATCACAGACTTTGAAATGTGTCCCAATGCAGAGCGTTTGACTAGCATAGACAACAGTCCTTGGTGCTCTCGGTGCCATAGGAGCAATAAGTCGAGAACTTGTGGTCAACAAACTGTTTCTTGTCTCTTTGTTCGCTCTTACAAATTTTGTTCAAAAGTCTGAACAAAACAGATTGTATACCTAGGTACTTAGGTATGTACATGTGAACTTGGAATAATTTCCAGTAATTTGAACTGTAAGAGCTGGGTTGAAGGAAATAGATTTCATTCCCAGACAATGCCTGTGTCCTTATATTTCAATCATGGTCCATTTGTACAACAACCAGCAACCTATATTATATAAATTCCCAGGTGGTAGGCTCAGCCACTGCTTGTGTGGAGAAATTGCCCAAATCATCAAAGGTAGGTGTATATGCACAATAGTTTTGGTGTACCTTCCTTGCTGTGTGCGCTTACTTGTATGCAAAGAGGGTAAAGCGGTCAACTGGTACTGTACTCATATGGCGTAAGATGTTTAATGCCCTTTCTGTTGTCAAGGATTCTCCCAGGTTGGTCGAAGCAGAACTATTAATCAAAGCTGTAGCATCAAGCTGTGCCGTGTGTTGTATGTCGATTACCTACCTAGGTAGGTAATCAAGGAGTGAATATTGTAAAGCCTCAACCCCCTGTTCCTCTTTCATGTTGAGCAAGCAATGTTCTCATTCAATATTCCAATTCCTGTGAACACACCGAAACGAATCTGTCTGGTAATACGTTTGCGGAAGATATCTGTCTTTAGTGCTGATGCGAGTCGCTGAACATGATCAAACTTAGAATTTTCTCAATTATAGGGAGGACAGGTTTCGGCCACAACTGTATTTTCCTTCCCCCTCCCCGCCCCCTGTTTAATTTGTCAGGCTTCTTAGCCATTAGATCCTCCCTTAGGAGCCTATAGCCGACATATAAAGACTCTCACCTCTTTACATTAATATTAATAATTACTCTTTAGACGTAATTTTATAAGTTTCTTTTTACCCTTATTATTAGTATTAAATGTTATTTAAATATACTTATTAGTTTCTATATCCTTAGTAATAAAGCTATAAACTAGGAGTAGTATAATTAGTAAGTAGTTTTTATATTACTTTACTCTTATTTAAATACTTTGTTCTACTTTTTACGAGAAAGTAGTACCTTTCCCTTAAAATATTACTTAATAGTTTGTAAAAAATTAGCTTTTCAAAAGTTAGTTTTTAACTTAAATAAAGACTATAAATACCTACTTATTATATAAGATTCTTATTATAACTTTAGATTTCCTTTATAAGGTTCCTTTATATAATACTTTTTTAAAACTATTTAATCTTCTAATATAATTACTTTACGATTTCTTAGCCTTAAAACTACTTAAAGTAATAATTTTAGTACGTAATACTAATATAAGTAATACTTTATAGCCTTATTTATATAATAAAAGGCTATAGCTATATAATAACAGAGGCTTTTAACATTGTGTTTTTCTCTTAAAACGCTGGGGATTTGAGCGTTTACTACATACTATATGAAGGGACTATACGCCTTTAGGTTTTATATAGATCTAGAACGACACTACACCTATAAGGTGGATAGAACAGTATTATAGAATCATTAACCGTGTTCTACTGCAACTAGTATGTCTATGCATTGTCTTTAATGTAAAATACTTGTGGCTGAGAACTTTTTAATTGAATGTCTAATTAGTCGAGGATAACGTGAAGGTATTATTGAAGTTAGTAGACCCCTTAATAAACTACCCCCTTTAAAATCGTTTCTTACTTAAAACCTCGATTTCTACCCTCTTGTAACTATTTCTAAGAAAGTACTATATTTATTTATCTAATAGTTCTAAATCTAATATATAAGTTGTATTAATAAAAAGTATTCGAAAAATATATTATATCTCCTTTACTATTAGATTGAAAGAAATAAACCTTTAATATTTTAATATAGTAAATTAAGTATTTACTTATAAGCTTATTCTTAGTATAATTATAGAAAAGTTTGTTTAAAGAGGTAGATTAAGTATATAGAAATTTAAATTAGAAGAACTTTTACTTATAAATAACTTTATAAATAAATTATTTATAAATAAAACGTTATCTAAATTAGATATATACTTAGTTTATATGTTCTATTTAATAAACGTCTAGTTACTTATATTAGTAATAAACTTAAAAGTCCTTCTAATATATTTCCTAGTAAATATTATAAATAATAGTTAGGATAACTTTCCCTAATAGTTTCTATATAAGGGAGGCTAGTAATAAATATAGAGTTGTGATAAAAAAACCTGCAAATTTGTAGTTGTAGTTATAACTATAGAACTACATGTAGTTTTGTAGGTTGTAGTTTTGTAGTTTTTATAGTTATAACTACAAAACCTACAAAACTATAAACCTATTTTTAGAAACCTATATTAAAAAACATATAAAATTTACGTTTACTAATATATAGTGTAATAAAATATAAAAATAATGTAAATATAAATACAAAATATAAATATAAATGTAAACTAAATATAAATATAAATAAAGATATAAATATAAATA